>JAQGBY010001829.1:0-26592 GCA_034698785.1 Mycogona germanica | reverse complement strand
TACCTGACATCGTACAGGCACGGGTCCCACGGCTTTACTTCCATTCCGAAGGAAGGCGCGTTAAGAAATTTCTCTCGCCCGAAAAATTCCGAAGGTGTCGGCCGGAATCGAAACCGCGATCACGGGCTTTTGAGGCGAAAGTTGCAGTTATACAGAGTACATATTTGTTCGAATTGGTAAATTTAGGACTACATTTTCATATGATAGTAGCGCCATCTATTGATGATGTGCGGTGGCACAATTGTTGGATTCGTCATACAAGTTCAAATTGTTCACTCAAATGTTTTGGGAATTTATTTATAGGATTAATTAAATTGATGAAAGACTATTTGTATATTTATTTTTTTAATTTTTTTTATTAACATAACAATTTTTTATATATATAAACGTCGTTTGCAATTTAAATCAGCATCGGTCCGTATTATTAATTAAATGAAAATATGTAAAAGTATGAAAAATAAATAATGTTTTTGAATGGCTTTCTCTAGAAGATGTCGGATCCTGTCGCTTCAGTGACGGAGCAGCTACGCGTTGCTATCATTGGTGCCGGAGCATCCGGACTGGCCGCCTGCCATAATTTGCTGGATCAAGGCCCCGGCGTTTTTGCGCCCGTCATCTATGACCAGGCCAACACTTTGGGCGGCACCTGGGTCTACACGGAGGATGTCGGTTGTGACGCCTACGGTCTGCCCGTTCACTCCAGCATGTACGACGAGCTCAGGTAAAGGCCATCTTTAACTCTCTCGATGTTTTTCTCAAAACAACATATCGATAGTACGGGTAAATTATGCAAATTCAGATCGCCTAATTCTATTTCTTCAAGTTCATTCACAGCAAATTCGAACGGACGTCTAAAAACAAAACAACTTAAAACAAGACGTCTTCGCTGTTTTAAAAAGACTTCAAGAATTTTAATTAATACGTATAAGCAAACTCTAAATTCTTGAAAAATAATTTAATATTATTTCTATATTAAATACAGCTGTAGATCCTATAGAGGCTTTAAAACGTCTTTAAAATAAAGTAAAATGTGTCTTTATTGTTACAAAGAAATTATTTTTTGATAATTGGTCAATTATTTGAGTACAGTTTCTAAATACGAGTAGTTTACAAACGCTATAAAATGTTTCATGACACCTCTACGTATGGCAAACACTTTTCAGAACAAATCTTCCTAAGGAGCTAATGTCCTTCCTGGACTTTCCTTTTCCGGCTGGAGGAACCTCGTTCATTAACCGCCATGACGTGCTACAGTATCTGAACGATTACAGTGATGCTTTCAATATTAGAAAGCACATTCAGGTAGAAACGGAATCTTGTCATTTACACACAAAAGGTACTCACAAAAAAAATTGGTTTTTAATTATTTCGTAATCGTGACACGAGTGACTTTTACAGTTGCTAACGAGAGTCGTGACAGTGGTGCCACTAGACGGCGAGCAGCGCAACCAAAATTGGGAGGTTGAAACAGAGCAAGTGGTCACCCGGCAACGAACCAAAACCAACTTTCATGCCGTCATTATTTGTACTGGGTGAGTAATTGTCAAAAATTAAGTATTTTAAGGTTAAGCATTTCCCTTACTGCATAATTTTACACCAAAATAATTTAATGGATTTATTGCGCTTGGCTCTAATTAATCGGATTTATGTGCTGTAACGCTTCAATAATTTAGAAAGCTTTTGGCGTATAAAAGTATTTCTCAAAATTTATTCTCAAAATTTATACACAAAAATTGCTAAGTAGATTTTAAGAAGTAGATCTCTTGATGTAAAACTGATTTCAGAAACTACTCGTTGCCGAAGTATCCAAAATTTCCCGGCGCAGGATTGGCCACGTTCAAAGGTCAGGTGATGCACAGCCATGACTACCGGAAGCCGGACATCTTTGCCGGGAAGAATGTGATGGTGCTGGGGGCTGGCTCTTCCGGTGTGGACCTTTCCCTCGTTGCCAGCGAAACAGCGAAACAGGTCAATCATATGTCACTGACAATTACAATTTCGTTCAGAGTCCATATAGTTGAAATTTTAAATCAGGAACACAATCAGAATGAAGTAATTAAAATTAAGTAATATAAAATACCATATGGAAATTCGTTTTATGCTAATTGATCGAACATCAATTAATTGAAAATGGTCAGGAGAAACATCCATTATTTTTTTATACCCAGAACTTTTATTTTTACAAGATCTAAAAGGTTCTGCTATCATTTCACCTTTCACCCCACAGGTGTATCTGACCCACGCCAAACCAGATCATTTCGCTTCACCGTTTCCGGCTAATCTGTTGGAAACTCCCTGGATCAGTGAGTGCGAGGAGGACGGTTTCCGGTTGACGGACGGCACCCGGGTGTCGGTGGACCTGCTTATGGTGTGCACCGGCTACGAATATTCATTTCCGTTCGTGGCGCCCTCCTGCGGTCTGACGGTGAAGGAGCACCGCGTGACGCCACTCTACAAGCACCTGTTCCACTGTCTCCGTCCGACCATGGCCCTGCTCTCCGTGCCGTTTACCACGGTGCCGTTCGTGGTGGCCGACTGCCAGGCGCAGCTGGTGGCCGCCACGCTTCTGAATCCGGCGCTGCTGCCATCTAGCGACGAGATGCTGGCCGATACGGAACGGGAACGCCAGCGCCGCTTGGCGGACGGTGAGCCGCCGCGCTATTTCCATAAATTCGGGTTTCGTATCTGGGCTCATCTGGACGAGCTGATGTCCATGGCCGGACTTCCGCCTGTCCCACCCGCTAGACTGCAGCTCCATCAATTGTTGTATCGCGATCGATCGCGAAATCTGAGCACTTACCGAGAACTGAATTACATGATGACGGACACTGAAGTTGCTTACAGATAGACGTGACATCTGATTGGCCGTACAGCCTGTATTAAAATACTTAGATGATTAAAAATATATTTTTCGATATAATTAGATTATTTCAAATTTGTATTTATTATTACTTTTTAGGTCTCATATATTCAAAACCCCTTGTGCGAGCAAAAATCTGATAAACATGGTAATGTCGTCTCAACAATTTAATCACTACACTTATTTTTTAAATTTTAGTTTACAGCGTACAAATATTTATCAATTTCTAACAAAATAAGTTCAAATGAAACTTTTGAAAAATAACAGCCAGACTTCCTTATCAACATATTCCGTGTTTCTTAGAATTTCAGGATTCCGATTTTAGTTTTTCAGACGTGCGTGTAACCACTGATTTGAATGCGTGTTTTCTTTAATTTGCGCGCGTTATGTTTTAAAATGACCTTTATAACCGTGACCTTTGCCATCCTCTATCATAGCTCAGCGAGAGGGTATACAGAAGAGATACTGAGTTCAAGATTTAAAGATTTTTTCCCGGCGTGTCCAATTCATCCCTGAACTGTTGACCTCCGTTGGTCTTTTTTCGAAAATGAAGACGCAAAGCCCTTTAGCACATCCGAGGATCGTATGACCGACCAGTTTTGATTTGACCCAGCGCAATGTGGTGCGTACAGAAATGAAATATTGTTGCCCCATTGCACCGAGAAAATACTAGGTCGTGTTTGTTGTCTGTAAGCTGTTCGACAATCCGGTCTTTCCATTAGTCCGGTTTCAATTAATCCTGCCATTTTTTATCACAGTCCAGGTAAATGAAACACTTCTTTTAAGAACCAATGATTTGTAATTTTGGTCGTGGTAATTAATTTTGGGGGGGGGGGGGTTATTGATTTGTTGGAAGGGGCCGTTTTAGTAGTAACTAACGTTTCTCCATTCAACCAAATCGAATATTTTAACGTATTTTTAGTTCGAATTTTTTGTGCGCATTGAGAGACTTATTTTGTTCTTTAAAATTATTTTTAGAACAAATTTTGCAAAATCGAAATTGAACACAACCATTCATTCAAATAATGTAAACAGTATAATCTTATGTGATTAAATAAGATTATATAGCATGTATATTAAAATATTAAAATACGAAATTTAAAACTTACCTGAGATCTTAAAAAAGGGTTTCACAGATTTCAGTGAAAAATGTTTTAGTGTTCTTCAGCAAATATTTTTAGTAGTTCACTGCTTCGATCAAATCCGTATTTCTAAGAAGCCAAAGAAAATATTACTGGCTTTTGTTCATTGACTTACAACTTCTTTTAATGAGTGTACGGTTTTGATGCTTTGATGAACGATTGCTATAAAGCTTGTTACGTAACATTTATCTAGTTTAGTGGTTATTATCTGATATATTAACAGTGTTATTGCGAACAGGTTTATGTGATGCGTGTACAAAATGAGCAATGTCAATATTGATAATGATCCGAACTATCAATGTTTAATGACGAAAACATGTATGGGGTTACGGCTCAATGGATACATTCGATTCCTCTGATTTGGGTAGAATAATATCGGATACATGTCCTTCGCCATCACTCGTGGTACAGGCTTTTTACAAGCTATCGTATGCGAGGTGATTCAATAAATTTTTATAATTTTCGAGTGTGCTGTCATTGTTTTCACAAATCTTTAGAAGGGATAACTTTCAATTTAATTTTTGGTTTCAATTTTATTAATTATTAAGATTCAATTTTAGCGAAACGTCGCCGGTTATGTCGGATCGTGTCGCGTCAGAACCGGAGAGCGGGGAACCGCTACGCGTGGCCATCATCGGTGCCGGAGCTGCCGGACTGGTGTCCCACCACCGTCTGGTGGACAGCCACCCGGACCGATTCAAGGTGGTCGTCTTCGAGCAGACTAAATGCGTGGGCGGCACCTGGGTGTACACGGAGGAGGTCGGTCGCGACGCCTACGGTCAGCCCATTCACTCCAGCATGTACGACAACATCAGGTACACGTTGTCGTTTCTCAATTCAGCAACTCCGTCCGACTTCCGAGATCTTTTTTCTAAAAACATAGAATTTATTTTTATTGTCTCGATGTTATTTATTCCAGAACTAATATTCCAAAAGAACTGATGGCATTCTTGGACTACCCGTTTCCACCTGGGGGCACCTCATACGTGGGACGCAAGGAGGTGCTCCAATATCTGAACGACTATTGCGATGCCTTCGATATTCGAAAGAGCATCCAGGTAAATAGAATATTTGATCCCTCGACCCTCTTTTATTATCAAAATTAAATGAGGGCTAAAACCCTACCAAACTTTGGAAGGGTTTTTAGCCCTCATTTTACTTCCAATTACAACTACTTACATTTTTATTTTTATTTCTACTACGACATTTTTATTTCTATTTCTTTTTAAAACTCTGTTTTGTGCGTGAGTAACGTTGTAACACTGCATGCAGTTGTATATTAGTCACGTGCTATAACGTCATGCTGTGTCGCCTCATCATAATATTTTTAAATTTATATGATTTTGATATTCAAACGTTTGGAAATTGAAATATCTAATCGAAAAATATTCGTTTTTAAAAATATCGTTTTAATTAGTTTTTAGTTTTTGGTTATTAATTTTTTTAATATTTTTTATATTGAAAATATTATTCCAGTAAATAGTTGGAATTGCAATCTGGTGTGCTTTGTTTTTACGTGATATCGACAGCGTCATTCGTTTGATGTGGAGACGCCATATTTTATTTTTCACGCGAATGGTTGAATTGTAAGAAATTTTAAACGGCTAATTTTTTGTAAAATACTGAAAATCGAGATCTGAAATTTCGTCACTTGACAACTAATGTGAGGAACTATCTGCAGGTAAAGTTTCATTAAATTTCATTAAGCCGTTCGTAAGTTACGGTCCGAACGGACACTTTTTTTTAACTTGTTTTATAATATAAGATGTTTTTCTCTGAGACTTTAAGGTCATACTTGTAATCTTTTGTCATTAATTAAATATTCCTTTTTTAATTGAATGCTGCGTTCTTTCTACCCAAGTTCTTAACCAGAGTGGTGAATGTGGCGCCACTCGACGGCGACAAGCGCAACCACAATTGGGAAGTGGAGACTGAGCAGGTGGAAACTCGCCTCCGGACTAAGAGTCACTTCCATGCCGTCCTCATTTGCAACGGGTGAGTCAACGGTGAATTAAATTGTTGTGGTTGACGTAGGAGTGCATTTTGTTGATTTTATTTCTTTCAGACATTATTCGTTGCCGCGGTACCCCGATTTTCCGGGAACCGGATTGAGCGCTTTCAAAGGTCAGGTGATGCACAGTCACGACTATCGCGTTCCGGATATCTTCGCCGGAAAGACTGTGCTGTGCATTGGGGCCGGCTCTTCCGGCGTGGACATCGCTCTTGATGTTGTCGACACCGCCAAACAGGTTAGCTAGATTTCCAGAACCAACCAAAAAATAGCTTAATCCGGCTCTGAAACTTTTTCGCCTTTAATTCGGTGTATCAATTTTTTCGGGTCTCATAACACGACTGAACGAACCTAACCAATGCTGGCCCTAAAATATCATTATCCATAATTTTAGTAAACAATCGCCAGTAGTTCCTCTAAAATTAAAACTGAATTGATAGTTAACATTTTTAATCATAATTTCTGACAAATACGTGTCGACATGTTCGCGGAATTTTTGGAGAGGCGACTGCAAGAGTATTTAGCCAATATGAAGGGCTAATGTGGCAACAGGTAAATTTAACAATATTAGTTTGGCCCATTTTCTCTGTGTTAGCAAATAATGGTACGACTCCAAGCGATTCCTAGTATTGATATTGACATACCTGATCATATACGGTATGTATTTACGTTCACTGCAAATGGCGTTTACTTGCAACAAGACATCCGAGCGTCCGAATCGCACTTGGCACTCATAACGTTTTGATTTTACTGTTTCATTGTCGTCTCAGATATTGGAGAATTCCGAGTAGCAAAAATCAAGATAAATTTCAATATCTAACATTTGAATTCGCTGCCTAAGAAGTTCTAAGTCGTGGACGAATCATTCACGTCTTATGAGAGTTTTGAGCGAGATGTTGGTAGAAATATTTTTTTGAAGTACCAAATGAATAATCTGAAATTACCAGATGTTATTTATTTTTTCCGGAACATTCAAAGCATTTCATTCACAATTTCAAAGTAAAAGACTACAATGGCGAACCACATATTTTATGGGTCCAATGATACTCTGTGGTTTCTGTAGTTTCTGGGTTGTTAACACGAATCATTGCATGGCACCATTCTGTAGTCTGGGCAAAATTTATAGAATACACAGTTTGAGCCAGGGGTTGGAGGAGTACGTCCATTCCCTCCTGAAAAATAACATTAAAAAATACGATATAGCACGATTATTATAAACGAACTTGCTTATTTATTATACTCGCTTCAAGCAAAATATACAAATTAAAACGCCATAAAGAAATTAAACATATCCTAAAATAATTAATTAAGTAGTTATCTAACTTCGGAAACTTTTAAAAATAACAACATTTTTGCGGCGCATTAAGCTTACACTTTATTATTTTCTTTTAAATGTTGGCAAATCAATTACTATGATGTGCGCTGTTTAGCAATTTAAATCCTTTTGCGTTTAGAAATATTTAAATGGTTGTAGGCATTTTCGATTAAACATTTTAACAAAAATCAGAATGACAAAGTTGTAGTTACCTGCAAAGAAGGATTGAATTATCAGAACGACCAAGATGACTAAAAGCAAAAATTGCATTTTTCTATTTTCGATTGAAGAACGACAACAGCTAACTCTGTTCAGGGTAAAATATTAATTGTTGTGAATAAAAAGCTCCTATTCAATATATATAGAGGTCTCAGGTATCGATGAGAACGTATCGATACATCATGTGAAATTGTCAGCGATATTGACATAATGTGACCATGGCTTACAAACCACCCAAGTTTATAATAATAATGTGACGTTTGTTTGCACAAGCAATTCGGAATCCGGCTTCATAAATTACCATCAAAATGTACACTTCAAATTGATGAGTCTATAACAGAAAAAATAGTATAATGAACTTCACCCTGTCGTTGACCTTTGCAGGTGTACCTGAGCCACGACCTACCGGAACGCTTCCAGTCCCCACTTCCGGACAAAGTGACTGAAACCGCCTGGATCAGCGAGTGCGAGGCGGACGGCTTCCGGTTGAAGGACGGCACCAAGGTGACAGTCGACGTGCTGGTGGTGTGCACCGGCTACGAGTACAACTTCCCGTTCGTGGCGTCCTCCTGCGGCCTGGCGGTGTCCAGCCACTGCATCACGCCGCTCTTCAAACATCTGTTCCACTGTCACCGTCCCACCCTGTCCGTGTTGTCCGTGCCGTTCACCACGGTGCCGTTTGTGGTGGCCGACTGTCAGGCGCAGCTGGTGGCCGCCGTGCTGCTGGATCCGACGCTGCTGCCGTCTGGAGGCGAGATGCTGGCCGACACCCAAGGGGAGCAGCAGCGCCGGGTGGCTGAAGGCGAGTTGCCGCGTCACTTCCACAAATTCGTCTACCGCATCTGGCCTTATCTTGACGAGCTGATGGAGTTGGGACGACTGCCGCCCGTGCCTCCCGCCAGAGGACGACTCCATCGGCTGTCTTTTGATAATCGGTCGCTCAATTTCGTCACATTTCGTGACTTGAACTACGCCATGACCGAAACGGAGGCGTTGTATAGGGATTGAGGTCAATGAGGTGGGGGCACTTGATTATCTTTTGCATTCTTCAAATTTTTAGTGTTCTTATTAAAAATGATATCGACTACAATTTATTTTTGTTGTATTTATAATTGCATAGCTAGCGTAACTTTGAATAAAATCAAATGGGGTAGTTTATAATAATTTAGTAACATTTATTTTTTAAACAATTATATATTTCTTGTATGATTGTACAGTAATTTTTAACAAAACAAACAATTTTATTTTTTAAAAACATTGTTTATTTTATTGTTTATTGTTTATTGTTGAAACATCAAATGCCAACTCCAGAATGACACAAAATCGAAACCTGAATTAAGTTGCGGTGACCTTTAAATTTGCGGCACTACGTCAAATTCCATTGCGATACATTACACCGTTTTTAAGTTTTCGCTGTGACTGGCAAAACAAGCAAACTTGAAGACAAACTAAAGAATATTTTTTAGATAATTTTTGTCAAACTAGTGTTGTAAAATTATATTTATTAACTTTCAAATTGCGCGCCTACTAGTACACAATAAATCCGCTTGGTGCTCAGACGTCGACGATAAAAAAAACATCAATGGCGGTCCAGTGCGTTTTCACCTCAAAAGTAAGTCATTAATTTAGTTATTTTACCTTATCCGTGTGGCGTAATTTTCGAAAGTATAGTACAGGAGACCCCCATTGATACTTTAAATGTGTTGGTTTGGATGAAATTGATCGACAGGTGATCCATTTGGGCGCATTTGGGTAGGCCTAAAAATCTCGATGACATTTCCTCCACCGACGAAGGCCATCGAAATAAGGGGGCGTCGTATTAACTGGTTTGCCCTCTTCGTAGCGAACGAGCAACGGAGAAAATTCAAAACGCGCCTCCATCTCGAAGGTCTTTCAAATGATGTCAACGGAATTTCATGAAATTGCCAATTTCTGATGCGGGGGTCTGCCCCGGAGTCAATAGCCCTCTTGACAACATACGAACGAATTTAGAAAAAAAATGAATATGTATAATCTCGTATATATAATCTCGTTTTAGAGTAACTCTTTGGTAGTGGTGGGAATTTCAGATTTGATTTGTTGTCTAGGGTACATGTTTTCCTTAGATTTTGACGAATTATTTAAACCGTTTGACTAATATTCCGCCCCCTTAGCAATTCGAGACGTTTTTGTAGTCAAGGTTGACTAGTTCGTTGGGCTGGCCTTGCCCTGTTTCCGAAATAGGTTTATTTGTCCTATATTTTGAAGGTTCTTCGGTCCTCTGTCTCTTCTAGAAGTTGTTGTTTTTGGCCCATAAGTTGAGCTATTTTTGGTGACAACGGCACTACATGTTCTGTAACATTTTCAAGAAACGCCTTGTCCGTTCGATAAGTCTTTTTGGTTTCAAATTCTATTCACACGGGCAACACTTAGTTATCAATTACAAAATGTACCCGCAAGCAGCCCTGGTGGGGTCGAAGGACCAGGTCGGACAGGTTTTGGTGCTCTACTGTAACAGGCTCTTGATCGTTCCACTGTCGACTTGGACATCCTTTCAAACTAAACCAAAACTTGTTTGAACCTAACCTGTACTTCTACTCAACCTAACCTAAGGTACATTTCAACTGTGTATTGAAACCGTACACGAACCTGGCAAAAAGTATTGGCAAGCAAATGTTCTGAACATGTACCATATTTTTTACCAAAGCTGGCTGAAACGTTATGTTATTAGTATCCATGGACGTTTATTCCAAACTTCTACTTAATCTTTTTCAGTTAACCTTATATGTAAACGTCATTTTAAAAAAATAAAGAAATGTTGTGAGATGAAAAAGGAGTTAAAAACGAACATACTTAAGAAGACTCTTCGGTGGATGTCCAAAAACTGCGAAGAAAAATTGAACAAGACATCGGAAACAACTTCCGAGCACTTTGCGGTAAGGTAGCTTCGATCCAGCCAGACTCTTAAACAAATCCCACCTGTAGTCATGTCGTTGGCCACCTCCGCCTCGACCGGCTCGGTTCGCCGTCACGGCAACAGCGGCACGGGGGGTCTGATGGGCACTGGCCACTCGTCGCGCGGCTCGACCGGTCCGGACAGCTTGTCCCGCGAGCTGGGTGGTCACCACCACCACCACGGCTCGTCGCACCGCTGTTCCACCAACCCGTCTTCATCGTCGTCGGACCAACACCACCATCACCAGCAGCACCATGACGACACCGAATGGGAAGCCAAGGAGGAGTTGCGTCAGCGCGAACTGGAGGAGGCTCGCGCACGGGCCGCTCAAATGGAAAAGACCATGCGCTGGTGGTCCGACTGTACGGCCAACTGGCGTGAAAAGTGGAGCAAAGTGCGCACCGAACGCAACAAGGTACAGGAGTCATGACTCATAGTTCTATTTCTTTATATTCAAATAATCACTAAAAATGATACATTGTGTTTTTTGGCTGAAGCTTATCATCTCTGGGAACCCAACATGATCACAAAATTTATTTGGTTACAAATACAGTATTGTCTATTTCATGACTTAATGTTTTTCCGATCATGCACTTCAAATTTCCCTATCTGTCTACGCAACGTCAAAGTATCCGACTTTTTAAAGTAATTTTTATACAATATTGGGAAACGTTGGAGACTTAATAATGGCCGTTACATTTTCATCAAACCAATTATCACCCACTTTCAAAAATCGTAATACAGATTTTTTTTTCCCAGGCAAGAGAAGAAGTTCGCCTACTGCGTGCCAAACTGGAGGCAGCGGCCAAGGACAATGGTGACCTTCGCCGCGAGAAGGTGGAAATAGAACAGGAGCTGCAACTGGAGCGCCGGACGGTACGGCCCCACGGCCCGGCCGACAATTCTTCCTTCCGCCACAGCTCGCCGTCCGCCAACAATGGCAACAACATCCACGCGGTGCCGGAGCGCGACGTGCCTGAACACCGTCCCGAGAAGTTGGTCTTCCGCCACCTCGACTCCAAGACAGCGGCCGAGACTGAGTGCGACGCGCTGATGGATGATGAGGATAACAACGTCAACCATGGCAAACTCAAATCGCTGCTGGGCTTTGACTCGCTGACCCTGGAGTTCGGCGGTGGCACCACGCCCAACCCATCACCGGACCAACCGTTCCTGGAGAAGGCGGTGGATGCGTTGGAAGACGTGACCGTGCCGGAGCGCAGTCCGTCCATCCTGGGCACCGGGCAGCGGCCGACGCGGCCAGAGAAGGATGATACCGTCGGTACTACCGGCTCCCGAAAATACTATTCGGACACACTGACATGGGACGACGTGTCTTCCTCGTCGCATGCAGATTTTGTGGATCCACGATTGTGCGAATTGCAACTGCGACTGGACGAAGCGTCCAAGACCGTCCAGGCCGAGCGAGAGTAAGATAAACTCTTAATTATGATTATTTGTGTAGTAGATATTTTGCTCCCGTTAAGTAAACCACAATTTGTTACCACAACCAAACCAGAATACTTCAGATTTAAAAATCGTTAAAAGAATTTATGCTGTATTCACGTTTTTTAAAAATAAAACGCAAAATAACTGGAAGAATTCAGAAGCATTTCGGATTTAATGTACAGTATTTGGAAGTTCAACTTTCTAGTTTTCTGATTTTAAACATTGTTAGAAGCAAAAAGGGACGTTTCGTATGTGTATTCAGAACTGGAAGTGAAATCTCTTTAAATGACTTATTCATTTTCATTGACATTCGGAATATCCTGGTATTTATGTATACTTACGGTTGGATACAAGTGAAATTTTAAAACACTTTATAATCTGTATTTAAATATTCTAGTTATTAGCGAAATTAAACAACTCCTAATCAGGCATTTTATCCAATTATAACCTGCTGTTCCCGTTTCATTTAGGGAGAAGTCGACGCTGCACAAATCGATTGAGAAAATGCAAATCGAGCACAACGATCTCAAGCTGAAATATGAAGAACTCAAAATATTGAAGCAGGAGGCTCTTAAAGAAGTAAGTCATGATGATTAATGTGAAATCTAACTTATCTGGTTTTTGCGTTGATCTAATAATTGATACCGCGTGGTTTTTATTTGGTAAATGCTTCGTGGAATTTTAGGATCGATGTGTAAGTAGATCTATGATTTATTGTGTGCCTTTGGCTGGGGTTCTGAGTAGTGGTTGCCCCAATCAATTTTTATTGTTAATCGAAAGTTTAATAAACAAATTGTTCAAATTCACATCAGTTCTCTCAGTTAACTTGATTACTTTGATACGTCGTTTCAGTTGTCCCAAGCCAAGTCAGAACACCAGGACGAGCTGGACAGCATTCGGATAGATTTGGAGGATGAAGCCAATAGCCGCTCATCGATGGACCGGCGCTTGGCTGATCTCCGAACTCAGGTAGAGAACTGGTCACACTTCTCAGCAACTTTTACTATTTCTGCTGATGCGTTTATTTTGTAATTTTATTTTTGTCAACACGTTTTCAGAAATTTAAATAGATAAATTTGGGGAAAGCTATTACATCTTATTTTATTCGAAGAAGAAATTTCGGGCTTGAATAAAATAAATTTGAATCAATCGGTTAATGTTTAAAAAATACTTAACATATTCAGTAGTCGAAATACAGAAAATAATCAGTATTTAAATTGAGTGGTTCAAAAGTATTTTGACATTTCGAAAACTGTTGTGTAAAATTTTATTAGTTATAATTTTAACTAGATAGTTTCAATTTGAAAATCAATTTGAAATTTAGAATTTCTGATCCAGCTTTGCTTGATCGACAAACTCGGTGATAAACTTACAAAATAATAATTAGAAAAAAATGTTCAACACTTAGAAATTATGTTGTCGAGATAAATGCGAAATTCATTCGAGACTTTTCATTTTTCTCAGCTCGAGAGACTGCAGACTGAAAACGCGGCCGAATGGGGCAAGCGGGAGCGGCTAGAAACTGAGAAACTGACTCTTGAACGTGAAAACAAGAAGCTGCGCACTCAGATAGAGGAGCTGGAGGATCGCATTGAACGGAAGAGCAAATCGTGCGCCGCCGGAGGAGAGGCGGACGCTAAGACCCTGCAGCATGAACTCCACGACAGGAACAAGGTTAGTGACCACCGATCAACGATCTACAAATATTTATATGGACTGCTCGAGTTGAAAATTTAATTTTTATTTCGGAAATTCTGCTCTGAGCACCAACATGGTCCCCAAACAAGACAAACATGATAACTTTTGTCCAAAGAGCTAAAATGCGCAACAGTACAACAGTTAACAAGCAGTAGACAGTCGATAAACAAATATCATATATTTTCTTCTTTTTGCAAATCGATGTATGCATTCCGAATTTGGCGAAATAACTTTTTGATACTTTCTAAATTTTGGTATGTTCGATATTCTATTATTGCTGCTTTTTGGAATCGCCAACGTTCCTAATTAGTTGGAACTTGCTAAGGTAATGTCAATAATAATTATTAGTATTGGGATGTTGAACGGATTTTTGTCAATCTATTGTTAATTATTTTTCGTGACGACCTTCATTTGAATTATTTGACCAAGTTTAGCACATCGGTGAAATCGCTTTATGCGGGTATATTAATAATTATTGTTTGACAAGATAGTGGCATTTGATTCTAATATAATGAACCGCGCAAAAAATCGGTTACGGATATTGACAAAAAAGCGAATATGGATTGTTTTTATTCAATAAAAATTGAAAATAAAATCTATTAGTCATTAATGCAAATCTATATTAAATTAGGCGATACAGTACACGGAGTTGTTACATTTTTGTAACTACTCCGAATTCACACTGAGTTCGCAACAAGTTCGTTGGTTTCTGATGTGTTCGTCTGTTAATTTTTTCAGGAGTTGGCTGATCTGAGACACTCCCATGGTAAATTGAAGAAGGCCTTGCAGGTAAGATTATTATTAATGTAGATAATCTTTATCGCAAGTTAAGTTAGGCTTTAATTTTTAAAACAGAAAGCGGGTTAAAACGTGCATATTTTGCTGTCGCCGCAGGAGAAGACCACAGAGTTGCAGCACGCGTCGCGCCGGGCGGAACAGTACGAGACGGAAGTGAAGAAGCTGCGCGGCCGCGTCGAGGAACTCAAGAAGGAATTGGCAACGGCCGAGGATGAGGTAACTAAAATAGATAAGTATTCTAATATTCATTCGGTGCAATTTTCGCCCGAACTGATCAAGTTTTTTTTTGGTAACAACACAAGACTTTTTTTTATAGGGATATCATTTTTTAACGAGTGATTCAATGGGGCAGCTTCTGCTATTTTAAAAGTTTCCTTTAAAACATAATTTTGATGATGTGGTTGAAGGATACCAGATGCAGGACAGCGCTGAAAGAAGAAAGTGGCGAACTTCAGATAATCGTTAATTATGCAGTATTTGTTAATTGTAAAATGTACATATTGTGTAAATATTTTATTTATTTGCCAATCCGGATTTAGCCACTTCGCCAGTCAGTAATCCGGAACTGCGCTGTTCGATTTAATTTCAGATTTATAAATATTAAGTTTTCTGGAATAATATTTTATTAGTTTTCGTTACACGTTCCGAATAAAACTATTAAATATTTCCTCGAACTTGGTGAGAAAACGATTGCAAAGAGTAACTACGTTTGTATCTTATCGTCCTGTGCCAGGTTGACAACACTACCAACAATCTTCGCAAGGTGCAGCGCTTAAACGACGAGCTGCAGGAACAGGTGGATAGTCTCCAGGTGCAGGTGGATCACCTGCAAACAAGGTAGATTCGGATTTTTGAGGTACATTCGTAAAATATGAAAAGTATGCGATCGTAAAATATCATCGAAAGTTAACTCAAAGCAATATTGACTGCAGCATTAGCAAATTTTCAGGCTTTGTTGTGTAGCGAAAGTGTGCTGTGAAAGTGAACAAAATTTCGGAAACTATTCAGTTCTAGTCAACTAGATTGTGTCTGAGAATTGCTTCCTGTTAAATTAAATTAGTCTGTTTGCAAATCAGTGTAGTTTATCCAACTTAATTTACATACAAATGCTGAATTTTGTTTATTTTCTTTCAAGGCTAAGAAACAACAGTCATAGTCTATTGGCGCTACGGGGATCCAACAGTCTACTAAATGACGGACTAAGTGAAGATGAAAACGGTGAATTCTAGTAATTTATTATTTTTCCAGCGTCCACGATGTAGATTTTACGCCTGGCTCATTTTTGATATTTACAATTTATTTTATCACTTCATCCATCATGCCGTTTATGTAGCGAGCAATTTTTGAGTTTTTGCTTAATTGCTAATCATGCTACGTTCCATTTCGGGTTTTCTTTAATATTTTTTATGATTTGAGCGCGTAAGTTCACTTTTTGACACAACTTTTGCGAATTCGATCAACAATCGCGGCGTTTCCGTAAAAGCCGTGGGAACAATCCCGCAAAGGTTTTTGGTCCAATTTTCAGTGAACAATCTGTTTTGTGTGTTCATTAGATTTTTTAAAGAAATATTTATACTGTAAATACATTGGAGGGTTCTCATAATATTTCAAAGCATAAAATAGCTTTCATGTGTGCCTCATAACAGTTATAAAATAATGTAATGGCCACATAATTTTTTTTATAAAATGTTTTATGTTGTAATTGTACGCTACTAATAAAAGAGAATACTTTTTTTCTCAAAATATGATGCTTATTTCAACATTTCAGACTAGATAAAATGAAGTTGTTACCTAAGATAAACTGTGGTTAGACATATTCAGTCTATGACTGTCGTAACGAATCTGACAATCGCTTGTCTATGAGCGTTCGCGGCAGATATTTTCGACTATGGCCTTAGTTCTTCCGTTCGCCGGTAGGTGGTATGTCTTTTGGTCTATGGGGAAACTGCCAGCGCCGTCTACTGACCATGGGCTGCAACCGTTTAGATTCCCTTTTGGCGTTTTTCAGGGGTTCCGTTTCCGTTTCGGGACATCTGTTTTTGCGTAACCGTCATGTCCACAGTCATCCACTTGTCAGAGGCCATCCTCGATTGGGTCCTCAAGTGTGTCTGTCCGTGGCGCGAAAACCAACATTCCTTGTTGCAGATTCTGCGGAAAGACAGTTTTTGACACAAATATAATAAATGGAATAATCAAGACACTTACTTGTGGCAATCGCGCTTTTTTTACCCCACGAATTGAGCCCAAATCAACGATTAGAGGTGTCGAGTGGTAAAGAGGTAGCGCGTTCGCCTCTTAGCCCGTGATCGCGGTTTCGATTCCGGCCGGCACCTTCGGGATTTTTCGGGCGAGAGAAATTGCATAACACGACTTCTTTCGGAATAGAAGTAAAAGAGACCCCTTTCCTAGGACAGCCTAGGTTAGGCAAAAATATCCAGGTCACCTTCTGGGGGTTGTGAGGAGTTAAATCACTGGTAAACCCAATTAACAAATATTTTTTTTCAAATTAACGATTGTTGTTTTCCAAGAAAACAATCTGTTTATTAAAACTTATTTCTCAGGAAGTTATGAAAACACCAAAGACAAAACTATCGTATCTCTGACTGAAACGAGATGCAGCAGAATAGTCCGCAATGCACTATTCAGAACATTCAGTAAAAAATAAAATAAATGATCATCTTGTCTTTGAGTGAGACCGTAATATTTCCTAGTGTTGCGGAATCCAACGCCATCAGTCTATGTCGTCATTGAGTGCAATCCTCAAACCCCGAAAAAAACATCTATTGTTGTCAGGCGCTGCACAAGGGTGGAGCTACGATCGTCTGTTCATTTCGCACAGCGCGGAATAGTGAGACGACGCAACAGCAGCAGCATCGCTCCGGTTTTTCCCTTTTCCCTCCCCCGCTGCCATGGACGCTAACGAAAGATCGCCCGTCCACGACTCATCCGCCAATTCCACGTTCCCTCCGACAGGCAGATAGGTGTTTCCGGACGCCGCATCCGCCATTCTCGCAGCCTCGCCGGGGCCTCGCCAGCGAACCCAACCCCCCGTCCGTTGCCATGAACCGGTCATGGGAGGGGCCGGCGTGACCCACCGAGGGTTCGCGCCCGGCCCCGCTCCTACCGCGAGCCCGGGGCCCGAGCCCCGCCGACCACTAGCACCACCAACGCCGCCGCCCAAGACAACTCATCACCTCTTTCCGTGTCGTCCCTTAACCGCCTGACACTGAGCCATGGGCAATGGCATGAACAAGGTAAGTGTTCTTGACGTCGGACGGCGTCTCTTACAATTTCCCGCGTTTTTTTCTTTCTTGGCGTTTCCTTTTACCATTCGAGAAAAGGAGCACAGAACCGGGGAGAACAAATTACGAATTGCTAGCTGGTTTGGAAAATTCTTCAATCATTTAATGACTGGGTTCGTGCCGCGTTTCTGTTCAGTTTTAACCTCACGAGTAGGTCGCCGAATTTCCGTACTTTCATCCGGGCAATCAGCGGTTAAGATAACTTCAAAAGGAAAATTTTGTTTTTCACTATTTGAACAAAAACTAGTGGAAATGACCGCAATGAATCGTCAGGAATAGTTTCCTCCCTATTATTACATTTTTTCATTTTTCATTTGTATTTTTGCACCGAAAAAAGAACTGGGGGAAAGATTCCGGTGACGGAATAACGCGTCTGCGTGGTTAACAGCTGTTGGATTGTTCTAAACATCATTTGCCGCCAGTGTCGTGATGGTAGATCACAACATCGGTTTTCGAACAGCGCGTCCTTGTGCCACGCCCACTTCTCGGTCCCGATGTCTTCTAATCGCAATATTCGATCTATCGCGTTTGAAATTTCATTGTCCGTCGCCTATCCCCCGTCTCCATTCATCTCGTCCGTTTATCGCCTGTGAGCCGACGCACCCACCTCCATCTAGAATCCCACCCATTGATCTTCTGAGCCGGAGTTGTTAGTGATTGCCTGCTTACACGGGGCAGCAGGATGCTACGAACTTGTATGAATGAGGCCTGTTCTTACCGAAAAATTCTTGCGTTGGCTTTGCCCTTGACCCAAATTGATTGGAAATTTCTTTACAGGGGTTTCTTTATTAAGTCATATTCCAAAAATAATATTGGCTCTTTATTGTGTGATATGTAACACTATTTTGCCAAATTCAGGAATACTGATACACGTTTGTGATATTTTATAGTTTCATGTCGCACAGATGACATCGATATTGACGCAAAATTTCGAATTTGTTTTCCATATATTGTCACGAAACTTTATATAACAACCAATTATGATATTAATTGTCGAAAATAGCGTTATAGGAGATCCTGCGTCTCTTTGGAACGCATTTTCATCTGTCCCCGAGATCAAATTAACGAAAGAGCCCGCTCCTGGAATTTGAGCCAGGTGTTCGTCAACCAACCGGGATACGAAGGGACGAACATAACTTTAATTACCGAAATATAAGTGAACAATAATAACAAATTAATGGACCATCCCGAATGATTTTTCGAGTCCGAAGAGTTGATCTCTGCCACCCGACATTCTCTCTCGGATTACCAAGAGCTGGTTCTAAATGTTCTTCAGTTAGATTCACCAATGTCTTCGTCACAATTTGCAGGAAATTGCTTTTTTTTTTCTTCCTGGCGTCCAACTAAATTTGCATTTTCCTCATTAAGTACGCATAAGCTCAGAGCCGTTGGAACGTCGGAGCTGTCAGATAGTGGAGTCAGCCACCTGGTGACAGATCCATTCAACCCCGGTTCCGTTTTCCACACCGTCCGTTTAGGTATGTTCTCGGGTGGAAGAGTTGGGAAAATGGGAGCCCGGCGCGCTTTCTCCCGAAAGAGTAAATAAAAAATAAGGGCGATAGGCGAAGGACGGGGAGCCCCCTACACGGCAGATAGGAGCCGCTAATCGGGCGACGGAGCCCGCCTTTTCATCCTCCTCAGATCCTTCTTAGTCGATTCATACCGAGTCTGGACGAGCAATTCGATTAAAAATCAGACAACACCCGCAGTTTGTGCTCATATGATATCTTAATTTTTTTTCAATTGTTGTCATTCTTGGTGACTTCTTCACACAGAAGGTGGGCATTTCCCTAAACAAATTTATTTCACCAATTCAGACGAAAATGTGTAGTTCCATCCGTCCTATATTTATTTTCTATTCATAAGCTGCCATTTTCGAATAGAGGATAAATAAGGCGTTGTGAAATTAAATTTAAAACGCGATATTATAATATTTTACAGTGTCAATTTTTTTATCATATCAACTTTAAAACTGGGAAATGCCTGAAATTAAGAAAATATTATTTTTCAGCCGCCATTTTAGGAAATCAAAATAATAGTTGAGACCATTTATTTATTTTTAAATTCATCTTAACTCCTGAATTAAGACAATATTATATCCCAATTTGAGGAGGATTTTGAGAAGCAAATATAGTATATTTCATAATTTATTATTTGTGAGACGCTATATCTAAGTCATATGACTTAGAAAATGAGACAGAATTTTAGTCATCTCAATTTGAAGTGCAATTTAGCTCGAATTGCAGAATCATTCATTCGACATATGATCGAATATTGCTCAATAAACTGATTCTTTAGAGTTCTCAATTTGTAAGAAAAAAGTATGTCGGTTCCTAAATCAATTTTGCTCCAGGTTTCGTTTTGCGTTCGGGCCCTTGTCACGAAACATTTCGCAGAAAATAATGTATCTCTAGATTTTAAAAAGGTGGGTCAGCTGAGGAAAGGAGTAAGGGAAGGACGCTGGAGTTGGCGTTGGGCCTCAGGAGGATCCACGCTTGGGCCTCGCTAACACACAGAGCACCGAAATATCGATTTAAGCTTAGGATACGCCACACGACTTGCTATCGATTGTCCTGTTGGAGCCGACATGGTTTCGCTTCGCGAGAGTTCCTGGTGTACTGCCTATCCTAGGCCAGAGACCAACATAGACTGCTCAGAGTTATGAGAACATCAGGGGAAAAGTGAGTTCAGACTGTTCAGCTATTTACATAGTAAAACAAAATAAGTTAGAAAAGTAATTTAAACACATAATCAATTACCTAATTTATGTGTGTTGTCCTTTCATGTTGTTCCAAAGGATGGTAAGACTGTCTTCGGATCAAAAGGTTGTGGGTTCGAGACCGGTTCACCATTCAGACTAATCTGATAAATATCGTGACTGAAGGACTTTCAGTCGAAGGCGTTAACGGTATATTGAATAAAGATACATTTAAAAAGAAAGAAAATACAAAATTGATACAAGCAAAGAATTAATTAAAAGGCATGTGGGAAAATCATAGTTTCTGTTAGACACTTGAACTATGGTTTTTCCAGAGATCTATTTTGGTCGCTGGTCTAACCTGAATTTTTGCATGCGGGCTTATCTAGTCTCATTTTTAATTTCGGTTGCTTCGAAAGAAACTTAATCGCTTTGATGAGGAACATTATGTTGTCAAGAAAAAATTAATATATCGGTTTCTTGACTCTGCTCTATGGTGGCGCTTTATTTAGCCGCGCTTCTCGTTTAGCGATGCGAGCTCCCTCGCGCGGTACCTTTCCGAACCGACTGCTCAGGTTACAGAATATTATTAGTTGCGGTTCCGTAGTTACGAAACCATTTGGTGGTTACAGGAGCGCTCGACCAACGTCGCGGTCATTGTGAAATTCCATTAATTATGGATCGAGTTGACTTGACGCCAAGCACGGGCGTCTAGTGCGAAGATCTGCCGGTAGACGTCGTTGAGAGTTATTAAGAAAAATGGCAGCGCATGAAAAGCTATTTGTTTCGATTTGGCCTACTTATTAATTCATTTTCTCGATTTTGTCCGAGAGAAAATGAAATTTGTTTAGTCACGTCAAGCAGAAAATAAGACGTTTTTTATTCGCCTATGTATCTTGAGTGAATTTCTTCGACGATTGAGAGGATGGGTGGTTGGTGGTGGGGGGAGAAAAGAGATATTTTTTATTTGTTTGTCGTCGGGAGGAGATTCTAGCGAGAGGGTTGCGTGTCGTGGGAATCTTCAGCGTCAGCCATAACTACATTTCTTACTTAGGGATACGCCCCGGCCACCCTCCTTTCCACCACCCCATCTTCCTCAGGGCCACCTACTGTGTGTAGATATGAATGTGCGTGGGATTGTCCTACTCAGACCCGTTGCACGAATTGAAGTGTCAATTTCATGCGAGCAAATAATTCTGCAGATTCCACTTTACTCTGATCAACAAAGTCGGGTCTGACAAGAGTCCCCCAAATTTCAATTTTGCAGATATTTAACCCAAAGTCTTTAGGTCTTTATTTGAATCAATTTTATTGATAAACATTGTTTAAAAAAATACAATTTTTCTCATGTATTTTCTAGATTTAATTAGTTGAATCACTGCATCATTCTTCAAAGCTGTAACTGTTCAATATCGATTATTAACTGCAGAGGCTGCACTGATTATTACCTGTTGATTACTTAATACTTAATACTTACTTAAGGGGTTATTGATCGATTATTTATTCAAACTGTTAATAACTACAGATTATTCATAACTGTAAATTATTGACATACAGTGTATATATAGTTTTATAATTATGTTATTAAATAATTATTTTGCACAATTACAGGGAACACTTCAGGACATTTTAAACTACATAGTAGTAACTTTATAAAATTGAAAACTACAGATTAATTTAAACTACATTAAATTCATGACTAAGATTGTTTAACTGATTGCTATCTGATAGAACAGAACTGCCACCATTTTAATAAAACGTCTTGGGGTATCTTACAAACATTTCTTGTGCATTTCTTTTTACCACCACATAATCTTTTTTTCTTTTCGTTTTGGTAGAGTGGTGTGAGGAGGAAGGGGTTTCAGTGTGGGTCTCAGTAGGCCATAATGGCGCAACACGATGATTTATGGGGGATTGCGTGACACATCCATTTAGAATGAATTAAGCGGGGGTCCACTATATAGCTGGAGGAAGGGGTTATCCAGCGATATACCCCCATCCCCTATTACACCCCCATCACTACCATCCTGAAACTCAGCCGTGCATAACAACAGTATAGTCTGTTGTCCGTTACGCCCAGCGATATAGAGATCGATCCGCCACGCATTCCACCAGCGAGACACCCTGGCTGAAAGTTTTGGTGCTAACCGAGAATATGCCTTTTTTTTAAGAAAAAAACATCAGCGCAAACTGGGAGTCAGATTGGGACCACAGCACTGGATAGTGTAGAAGCAGTTAGCCCTATGTGATCATGACGGATTGACCCCGTTTTTGGGGGGAACGTAGAAGGTTTTATTACATGGAATCTTAAAATTGAGAATGAGCACGCCAGAAACATCTTAGAATGAGCGACAACGTTTCGATGTTAAATGAAGACACTTTGATTTATAGTGATTACATATGTATTACATTTTTGGTCCACTCTTTCATCCAAGATGCCGCTGACATCGTCGTCGTCGTCTACGTTGAGACAGCAATCTTAACTTCGATATTCGAAGTTGAATATTTATTGATCGATAGTAATTAGTAAGACACTTTAATCTATCAGGTATCAGTTAGGGTAAATGATTTGTTTAAGTGCCGCTATTGTTTTTGTCTTCTTCCAGAAAAATGTGGAAACAATTGGTGTTTGTGGACAGGTTCAGCGCTGTTCAACAGATGTACTGCTTCTGCCAGCTCTTGACACATCCATCTATTGTATTGATATCTTTGTCCGAATGAGATAATCGTGGAAAGTAATTTGCGCCCTTCCAATACCAGGCAGTTATTCGTGTTATTTGCCGCACTGCGATGTGTCTCCCCTGCGCATAACTAGTGGGGGCCATATCCATTAACATCCATTTGCCATGAAAGGCACAGATTTTCGGACCGAAGTTATGTCAGGGAGTATTTAAGAACCACACGGTACTGTACATATTGCCGCCGCACCAAATTACTGCGACAACGATTCCGTATATTTTATTACTTTGACAGACGAGCTTTGCGATTGCGATGTGTCTGTGTGCGGTGGAATTGTTCCACGTAGACCCAACGCGTATTTGACTGGCCGAAAATAAACACAAAAGCCGAACACTGGGGTTGTTGGGTGTGGACTGTCGAGCCAACTGAATGAAAGCGATCAGCCAACACCTCCCACCACCACCAACATCATCAACAACACCACCGGCGGCGAGGAAATATATTTAGAAAAATTCACAACGCCCTTAATATAACGTGAGAATTGACCTTGACCTTTTCGAACAAAAGCCGAATATTTGTCGAGGTGTAATGTCGCATCACTGCCAAACGATCTTGAAATCGAACTTTGCCAAAAGCCAATCCGAAACTGGCATTTTCTTAGTCACTCGTTATACACGGAAATGCCACCTAAGTTTCGCTTTACTGTGAAGTTCGCATCATTGCCCGGAATTCAGATAACCCGAATTCCCCTTCAATCCGTTGATTCTCGATTGGTATCCACAATATCAGACACTGGAATTGATTTGGAGAAAACAGCAACATTTTTAGCAGTTTTGTGGTGACATTCTTTAAAAAACGTGGGCCGTGTGGTTTCAGTTTCCACCGTTTGATGTCGCTCTTATTACGCCGTGGTCGCGACGGTATCGATATTTCGACTGTTGCACTAGTTGTGTGTTCTCATTAGTGGAAAGGCTTGAGAATAAAAGAAACACTAGCTTCTGGGAAAGACAATAGCAACGCCATCTAGCTATTATTCGAGATGCGAATAGAGATTTCCTTATTTGTTAAGCAAGTAAGAGAAATGGTTGTATGGAGAAAGTTAATTTTCTTTCTAAACTTCATCTCCAGTTAATGTGAACATTGACAAACAAAGCCAAGCCTTAGTAGACAATGTGAACGCACTCGCTTAAAGCCTTTTGTAATGCAGGTCTTTCAAATTTGTGTAATTAAAGGAATATCTTCCAGAGACCTGGTTATATTTAGGAATTGAGAGAGAATCCTTAAAGAATAGCTTTTTATTTGGTTTCCAGGACATGCGACAAACTTGTCCACCAAACAAATGTTGATCCTGGTGTCATTGTGCATCAGGGAACTGAAGATCCTAGAAGTCGCCAGGATCATTTTTTTTTAGAGTATGACATATTGTTGGTAACCTGTCAAAAAATAAAACGATAGTTTATCAATTTGGTCTCTAGGTGTATCCAGATGTGGATTCAAGATCGCCCCCAATGGGATGGTATGGCTCATGGTGGGGGTCAGTTCTGGTAGCACCTCAACTTTCAAGTGCATTCGGTGACAGAAATCTCCATCCAATTATACATAACGAGGTTCTGCGAAAAACCCGCGTACCGTTTGGTGGGACATATCTGATAAAACTTAATTAATTAGCGGTTGCGTGCGGCTGGGTTGGTCCGCGCCGATGCCAGTTCACGAGTAGAGGACAATTAGGAATTGGACAAATAAAGTTGCAACTCATTTGATGAAATATCTCTCGCGGGACCCGAGCCAAAAAAACCAACACTATTCGCGAAATTAGGTTTCCAAAATCGCTTTATATCATTTTCATTAACAACATTGGATGGAGCCCGTTCGTAACGAACGGGAGATTGGCAGGAGGTAATGCGTCCAACAGTATTTTATGTTCAAGAACGAAAAAAATGGGGAAGCGTTTTTCAAAAAATACAAAGTCTTACTTGAAATACAAATCGACTGCATTTGTGTAATTACTGTAACGCGAGATGGGTTTCAAGATGAAATTTCGAATAATTATACCCATCGTACAGACGCTTATCTTGTGTTCTATTGGGTTTTAAGAGCTAAAAACATTATTTTTTTTTCTGCGGATATTCTGAGTCGTCAACTGTAATGATAATTTTACCTGTATTGCCTAACTGTTGTAGTTGCGATGTCTGCATTGCGTGGTGGATTTCCCACACAGCACACCTATCTAGCAATCGATGCATAATAGCAACTTGCGAGAAAATAATTACGTCCGTTAGTTCGTGGTTCGGCTTCCAGCACTATATACTGCATTGTCCAACTCGTCGCCGGAGCAAAATCGTTTCCTGCGCGGAGAAGCATTGTTGTTATTGCTGCGAGTCATGACTAACGAACATTCAGCGCTGCCCCCTGTCGGCTGGCAATCACTGTTGACGCATTTGTCTGTACCGGTTGCTAGCCTACGGGGGTGAGCAAAACGAAAACAATTCCGTGAAAAATAGCTTATTGGTATATTGTAGGGCTGTTGTTTTCCCAGGAAAACTGGAATAGGGGAGACTGGAATGTGAACGAACAATAAATTAACTTCAATTGGTAGATGTGATAAATACAATCAGCTCCGAAACTTCATATATTTCCACTGATCAATCGCGACAATAATATCCGGCAATCAATTCGGTCACAAGTATACCAGGACCTATAAAGCTCTATATTTTTCAGAAATGCCAAGTTTAGATTCAATTAATTACAATTAACATATCTCGTTTTTGATCACGAGTGTATTGCACAAATCTCTCAGCAGTTGTAGGAGGCGCAATCATTTTTTCTGTCTCTAGTGCCACTTTAATCCAGGGAGACGGGATCCGATCTATCATCATCATCATATATAGCCATCAATTGAATATAGGCTGTAGTCGTGATCGATATTCAATGTTGTTGCAGCAGCTATTGCACGAAACGCCGACACCATGTCCTCCGTTATGTTTATCTTCTTACATAATAAAACACAGTTTTTGAGTCACGTGGAAATGAGTCGCCAACGGAAGTGGTACTGAAAATAAATTACGGCGACATTCGCTTTTATTTTTACTATTCTTATAGATTCATATTATAAAACAGAGATTTCGATTTTGGTGTTCGGAGATTTTTTGCCAAACGGCTCAATGAAATCGCATAAAAATTAACATACACTTAGTAAACCATCATAATTCGCTAGCGACGGAGCGACGGGTTTCTATTGTCAATATAACATAATAAAACTGGTGTTACCAAATTTTGGATAATCTCCCTTTCGCTTCATACTTAAAAAATGGCGTCTCCAGATCAAAAGCATGACGTCGTCGATTTCACGAGACAACCAAATGAACCAGACAACATTTCCAACCAAACACACAACATACACTATACACAAACTATTACCGGAATAATATTTTCAATATAAAAATAAAATAAAATAACAATATTAAAAAACATAAAATAATCAAATAT
>JAQGBY010001828.1:0-26593 GCA_034698785.1 Mycogona germanica | reverse complement strand
GCGATTTCATTGAGCCGTTCTGAAATTTTGCTCCGAACACCAAAATCCAATTCTTAGTTTTATAATATAGGATTATTCGTACTTTCTACAGTCACCGTTCTTCCTTTTAAAAAGAGATGACATCACGACACGTACTTTAAGCATACAGATTCAATAAAGTCAGCTTGCCTTTATACATTTAATTATAAGAACAATAGACTTTTTTAATTTAATTTACATTAAAAATTAGAATAAAAATTTAATTGAATTGAATCAGTCATAAATTACTTATCACGAATTTACAAGTGTTCACCTTGTCAGGTAATGGTCAAATCAACGCTTTATCGAGGGGTTCTACGTTGTGTCTAGATGGCAAAATGCAGAGTGTATAAATGTCATTTCAAAAGATGTGAAAGTGGAACAGTTTCAGTTTATTTCAATATACCGAACCAGTTCATTCACGACATTGTGACGCGAACCCTGAGAAAACGGCAATTCCCCACATACGATGCGGCCCAGCTCGGACTCAGGGTTGTCCACCCCAGCTGGTACCATATCTATATTTAGGCCCATCATCATAATCGCAATCCGGTCCGGAGGCAGTTGAATAATTGACGGAAGTTCTCAGGCCGACTCGCACGAAAGCTGCCAGGGTAATGATGTAGCTGGTTGGAAGAACTGAAAAGGGGAAATGGAGTGAACGAGATGACCGAAAGGGTCATTCGATATTGGAAACTATGCTACATTACGACTACACACCAGCGTGCGAAAATATGCCCAGCGATTTTTTAATTTACGAAATGGATGAACGACTTAACACAAACATTTACCTCTCAAGAGAAAAACAACGACTTACATTATCTCGTGCTTTGTTAATGACAAGACAATTTTGTCCTTCCCTATTGGCTCTTTGGATAGTCAACGAGCGTTCTTCTTGAGCGAAACACGGGTAAAGTGGTATACAGAGAGTAGAGTACACTAGGTGGCACCAACTTGAGCGGCGCGTTAATAAAATTTCGAAGTCCGTACGCCCGCGGCGACATGTCGATACTTTAAATTCCTAATTATAATTAGACGCGACCACACGTAGAACATGCGACACTGCCTTTCCAAATCCAGCCGCACAAAATTAGGCGAATCGGAGAAAGCCCATTCAGACATTGAAAACGTCTTGAGACAGATCCACGCCTTATTCGACCACTTTCTCGGATTTCAGTTGAATTATATACCTCGCAAACAGTACGCCAAACTAAAACATCCAGATAAATACTGTGTTGAAACAGCGCTACTCTTTTCACAATCTGAACATTATGTGGCAGATTCCTAAAGCCTACATGAAAATCTGCAGCTCTCAAAAACGTATTTTTTTTAACAAATTTCATGCATACATAAATTTTCCACTACACCTACACAGAATTTATGAGACATTTCCCCCATTCAGGTGAAAAAAATTCAATCGTAGTTCGCGAACAGCTCTTCCCATTTCCAGAGACAGACAATTATTGAGAAATAAGAGTTGCGGTCAACAGAGCAGCCAACGTCGCAGCCAACAAATTCTCATTGATAATGACAATAAACAAGAGTTTATTTAAATGCCTGATAGTGAGACAATGCAATTCATCCGTTACAGTAAAATATCATCAGAAGATCATTACAAATTCCGAGCTTTCGACAGTCACGTCCTACACTGTAACGGATGAATTACATTGTCTCACTATTAGGCATTTAAATAAACTCTTGATTATTGTCATTATCTCGATATTCATCTCGGCGTGCTCCAGCACTTTATATTCTTAAATTCTCATTGGCTTGATTCGAGGTAGGCAAGCTGGAAAAATGAGACACAGCCATATAGGCGAGACCGTCAGACATGTCACTATATTGTCAAAGAGTCTGAATCCGAATTTGGGGCCCTATATTGACGCGAACGGAACAAGGAACATCGATCTACCCTCCCTATACCTGACGGTCTGTCGACACGCGAGGGTGTCCCCGCTCTTTTACGAGCCAGAGTTGCGCGCCAATTACGGGAATCGTCGACCGGGATCGACTGACGCGCGCGTTAGTTGCGCGCAACCTGTCAGGAAGAGTGGGGGCGACGCAATCGCGCGTGTCAAGAGACACGGAGACGAAGCCGAGACGGCATAACGCTTTCCGACTACGGTTAACATGTAGGCCTATCGCGCAGCTTGGACGCTCCGGCGTTACGTGGCTGTCACGCGAGCGTAAACTCAATATACCTGAACAAACAGCGCGACTATCTCATGGTGGACATGGTGGACATATATGGCGGTGCGCGTCAACGCCAATGTCTTGACACGAAGATAGCGCGTCTACGTCGACGCGGCTGGGCGAGCGACTACGGTATTACCAGACGCTTCCTTCGGATGGGATTTATTTTACAGTCTACAGTCTTAGACGTCCACCAAAAATGTCTGAACGTTTTGCGACAGTAGATCCAAAAATAAATGGTGTCCTTTTTCTTCTTTCTATTTTTTTAACAAAATTATTTTAATAATAATTGACACGTGATCTATTGTTTCCCGTTTTGAAAGGTCATCCAAACGAAACAGACGCTGCTGTTTAATTATACTCATTTTCTAATCATTTTATCACGCAATTCCAAGCTGGTGTGAATTTTAAAAAATGCAATCTTAACCCTCCATAATTTAATAAGTTTCCTAATTTTTAGAAAAATGCTTATTAAAAAATGCTGAAGAACAAATCTTGCTACTGATGAAACAAAACCAATAATAGAACACTCACCAAACTTCTTCAACACCAGTGAAACAAAAGACAGTCCCTTACCTAATGAAAAAGAAAAAAATGAAAACGTTAATCTTAAGTATATATAATCAGCCATCTTAATAAATAATAGTTTCTGGTTCGACATAATAACACAAAACATTGCGAAAATAAATAACTCTGGAACTCAACAGTATCAGATACATGTCAATGGGGAGCGAAAGTATCTGCTGCCCCGTGATCGCAGGCAATCACACACAACAAGCGTCCAATACAGTATAACCTATTCATTGGCGCACAACAAACATGACGGCAGTGAATGCTAAGGGCTCGACCGAGTTTGGTGTCCCCGTATAATCAGGCAATCACACAATACTCGCTTGCATTGCAGGATAAACTTTGTAGGGAGTACAGAATATGCGCGCGCATTCGAGTCATGTACGTAATTGTAACAGTTGCTGGCCTCGCGATCACAATATCCGTGTTCATTGCCAAAACGTAAAATTCACTTTAATTTAATTGACGCGATCTAGTTTTCTAAAGATATAAAAAATGCTCCCACTAAGCGGCGACGGCGGCGAAGGCACTGATAATGTGCAGTCACCGGACACTAGTAAAAAACGTTGCCAGCACAACACACCAACACACTCGAATTTAATTAATTCGCCTTTTTCTGTTGCGTACACTCAAAGGGATTGACCCTCGAGTCAAACGGTCCCAGCGACTCTCACACTACTCCATCGTCCTCAGATCCAGTGTGAATTTCACTGCATCCGAAAACAATTGAAGACGGCCCAACGTATTTCAATTTCACGAGTATAACATTTAACTTAAAAAATAAGTTCATCTAAGTAGGGTCCCTGGGCTAGGCAAAATTATCGGGTCGTCTCCTGGGGGGGACGGTTTAAGGCGAACACGTTGTTAACAAATATCTCAGAAGTAGGGCCTAGTATCAAACAAAAGTATTTTTTTTAATCGGGTAAAATTATTTATGAGGTTAGGTAAAAAACGTCAGTGCGAAGTTGCAGCTCGGAAGGATACTAAATGCTTGTATAGGTTAGGTCAAACAGTCTTTTGTGTCTGATCGTGGTGACCATCGGGACCAGCATAGGCATGACGCTATGCGAGATTGGAATCTAGTCTCAGCAGGATAAGTATCGGCTGTCAGCTAGGAGGGTTGCCCAACCTCGAAACCTAAACAAGATTCCGGGCAACGGTGATTTAATTAAAGCATCCACCGCCGCCTCTCGACTGTGAGTTACCTTTTTTCTATTCTATTTTTCCCCCCATCTAACATCCGAGAACATTGTGCGGCTGTTTTAGCACAATCTTTTATAGCGCTTTGCGACGATCAAGTACACAGTCGCCTAAACATTTAAACCGAATTTTAATTAACAGGTGCGACATCCGGGATCAAAAATCATTGACTAAACGTGCTTTAAATGTACAGTATATTTTCGATAGCGGATTTAGCTTCCGCCGTCTTTGCAGAAGCAATGTGTGGAAAATAAAATGTTCAAAATGTTCAAACCAAAGAATACAGTCTGGGACAGACCGGACGAAGAAAGACGGGGGTACTGGTGAAAATGTGCTCCTCACATAGTGCCTGAGCACCAAGTGGGGTAAAAAAAAATTCCTGTTGTGATACACACTTCAATGAATTAAAAAATAAGAAGAACGCGGGTAGACTTGAACTTTGTCCGGGATAGCAACAAACAGCTCTCTCGGCTCAGAAAGCCGTGCCAAAGACGTTATTGTGTTTACAACGCATCAATTGCAAATTTCGCAACATCGTGTCCTCATCCATTTGTCTAAAACAAGAAAGCGGTCGCAATGCCGACATTTGGCAAGAAAGAGAGACTAGCGGACGCGTCGTCCGGAATAGTCTGGCGTCTGCGTCACCGGTGCTCGAAAATGTTCGCAAATCTGAAAAGACAACAACGAGCTCAAACGAATGCCTACTTTTAATGGCCAAGTTAATAAGCGATCCTCGGATGAAAATGCGGACGAAAAGCGACGACCAAAACTAGGGCTCGGTCAACTTTGCCTGGTGAGTGGGCCGTCTTTGCTTCGCGGTGCAGACTGATTAGGGCCTTTCACCGAGTTTTCACAATCTCGCAATGTTGAAATCATTTTTTATTTATTTAATGCTGGTATTTTAACTTCAAATACATTTTATAAGTTCCCTGTGACAGATATGTGCGATGGAATAGAAAATGTTGACGAAATTTTACAATATACATGTAGATTGATTAAAAGAGGGAGCTTCATGGAACTTAAAAAAGAAATATGTTCTTTAATGCTAGTGAACCATAAAAGAGAGCTTGCCTACTTGCCTACGTAGCAAAGGGTTGTGAGTTAGATGTATACCCTCATGGAACATAAATATAAATGTATACGGATTATGTGAGAACGAGATTTTGTAATGAAGACGCTGGAAGACGTATAGGTAAATATTAAATGAATACCGTTAAAATTGGGGAATCGAAATTTATTCCAGCAGACTTACAATTTTTAAAAAATAAACTACATTTCCTGGTATCGCCTCTACAAAGCAACTCGTGTGGCTCTTAAGAGGATGACATATAAGAAAAGCAATAAAACTCCCCCCCCCCGAAAACACGACAAAGTTGGCTAACCATGCGAACATTTGTGACTTGGTCTTTCAGACTAGCCAACATAAATATAACGTCTCCGTGGAGCTATACTGCCGTAATAAATACAATGGTACACGCAGTAACCTTACAAACACACCATACACTCCGTAGAGGGCCGCACACGCGCCAGGCGCGCGGGCCGCAGATTGGCCCACGGGTGCGCGCGGTGGCAACTCCTAATTCCATTACGGCTGACGTAACGTGGCGCAGGGAAAAATTCTCTAGAAACAAAACGTTATTACAACATAAAATATTTAAACGTACAACAACACAAAACATCCCCCCTCCTCTTCGTTAATGTGATCACGTGTATGCAGTGGAGTTGTCGCCCGGCCGTAATCCAAGAATCGATGTTTGCCGGGGTGCGTTTATTTATTCAGTAGTTGTAGCGGCATTGGTTCAGGTAAGATTTCCTCGCCAGGTGCCAACGGTTATACAGTGCGAGTACTGGAATACAACACCATCACAATAATAATCACCATAACCACGCCAAATATTTATATTGCGAAATATTACCATTGATGAATTTGTACGAGTCTGAATGCGATCTATCTGTGTCGAAATAATTAGAAATTTAATATCTAACCTGGATAATGCATGATAGTGTTCTGAGAAGCAGAGTTCAAATCCATGTTCGGAAAAAACTAGATATAACTTGTGGGCTCAACTGATAAGCACCAATGACGGATCAGCCTTTGATAACTATTCAATATTATAAATCGAAATCCGGGATGCCACATTTTTGCGATCGCACTGTACGACTGTTTGATATCTAATTACTTACAATGGCGTGTTGCAGTCAAAACTTTCTGGCTCCTATTTTCCACTCGCTTATATAATCTAGTTTTGCCAAATGTTCTAAATATTGAACGAGCCATCATTTTTCAGTGCAATCGGGAGAAATGTTGAAAGTAATTAAATAACCATGCGCTTGCCAAGATGAAACTCGACAGTTTACAACTTTTGTAGAATAGGTATTGGGATTATTCTCAAAACTCCAAGAGTGAGCCAGTGGCAACCATTTTCGAACAACGATAACGCCAATGAAATATTAACTCGGCAATCGACTGTGGGAGCTTGTCTGTAGCAAACCTTTAGAGGTTGCCTTGGTCGATACAAACTCTTTACAGACTGATCAGGGGGGTAATATTTTTTATCTCTTTCAAAAACAGCAATTTATTTTTAAACTAATGTTATTTCAAGAAAAATCTATTTGAATTATATTCCACGAATTTGCATTCGAAATGATGGTGCTTTGCTACTTTACATGTCTCAACGATTTCACCGCCAACATGGGGAGTTTCATTCGGCGACGAAATCGCGGTAATCTAATGACTAGTTCAAACAACGCGCAAAACGCCCTCTACAGGAAAATATCCGAATCAGTATCTGATTCGTCAAACGTTGCTGTTCCGAAACGTGGTTGATATACGACGAGACGAGCAACCCGTAAAAGTAAGTGCTTCTCGATCGATGGCGCCAAAAATTCATCACATGACCTAATGCACATGGATTGCGTAGATACGCCTGGTCAACCTCGCTCAGGTGACTGTGAAAAATGTTCCCTATATTCTCTTTGCGCGAAATAGTCGAAGGGTGTCTTAGAAACTCGTAAAATAATATTTCCGCATGTCTTGGGTACCGTCTAGTCGCATCCCCTCCGACAACTGCGAACTCCACTTTTGACCGACTTTTCCGGGTTATTCCACAGCTGGAGTTTTGCAGCTTCGGTTGCCCCGATTGCGGGCTATACTGCATTGCATCTGCGCAAGTATGGTTTCGGTGCGCCTTTACCTTTAAGGGGCAGACACACTTTCCGCGAGTCTCCCCACGAACGCAAAACGAACGCAACGCAAAACGAGCAAAACGAAATAAATGGTGGACACAAACTAATAATGTATTTTCGGATTGCTTCATTTTGAATATTTTTTTTTCAATGAGAAGTGTTTAAAAAATACAATAAAATAATCTAGTTTTAACGGTGGTCTTCGGAAGGGACACACACACTCGGCCATTGTCTATACAGTTTAAGCGGATGGCAGATCGCCTTTTTGAGAATGACCTCAACCAGTCCTCTCCCCTTCTCGTCTCCTTCCGCTGGCTGCGCAGGCGCCATTGACACTCGATGGGATATGGCCGAAACGCTTGAGCGAGAGGAAGCTCGACTGTCACTCTCTCTACATTAGGGTACATAGGTGAGGCACCAATCCATTGCAATCCGATAATTTAAACATCCATTCTTTATCGATCGTACACCATATATATCGATCGACCGACGGTGGCGCCGGCGCCGGCGCCGGTCGTGGCGTTACCGTTGCCAAGTCATTAGCGCCACAATGTATTACCGTCGGCCCATTGATCAGAGAGAATGACCACAGTCTCTTTCATTCGGAAAGGTATATATGGACATTTTTGCGGACGCATACCTTCGATATCCACCAGAGACTTTAGAGAGACTTAATCAGTAAAATGTTTTAATTTGTCGCAACAGTTTTAAGTGCTTGCCCAATTTCTAAAAGTGTTATTGAGGAGGCAGTGGTATTTGGCAATTACAAATGAACCAATGTAGGAGAAGACGCGTTTAATAATTAGAGGTTAGCTTAAGACTTGGCCAGATATAAACCTGTTAGGCATTTCCAAAAATTATGTAAATCATCAATAGGTGAGAGACACCGGGTTAGGCATTTTGATAATGCTGCATTTCTCGTAAAGAAAAGCATCTTCGAGAGTCGCATAATATACATGTACTTGTAGAAACATGTTTCCACGTAAATATGTGCATCTTGTTTTACAAAAAATTCTTGTTATTAACAGTAAAGAATAATTTCTCAAAAGGGCAACATCGTCTCAGTAGAGAAAAACGAATTGTGATCTTATGGAAAGGTGAATTTGCATTGCACAATTTGCGTTGCGCCGTTGTTGTTAATTAGGTCGATTAATTAATTACCTAATTAACAACAACGGCGCAACCTTATTTGTTCGATAATACTGAACAGACAGCAGAAAATGCTCAAAAATCTTGCGATGTGTTCGCACCGAATGGGGAAAACGTCATAATCGTTAACCAGCGAGTCAAGTACTAACTAAGCCGTTGTTAAAAGAGTTGATCTGCGCGCATGGATGGCTTCAGCTTTTACGTGTGGTTGCGGCCCTCCGTCGAATATGGACCCGAAATAGCCGAACTAGACCTGCCTGGCAACACCCATTCGACTAGCTGTTCCCGCGACGGACTCAACACGTTTACGGGCAACTAATGCACTGTCCCCGTGCGACGGCCGGCACCTGATGTTTCCAGTTCCCAAATCGCGACGCGCGCCATGAAAAATGTATGACTCACCAGCGGTTGGACGAGCATAAACATTTCGACGCGCCGACGACCTAGCTCGTTTTGGTTGACGACACCACATTCATGAAAGCATGCTGTCTCTTTTAGAACTAAATAACGCAACAAACCCCATATTTTTTTACGAATTTGGTGTGTCTATTACGACATATACCTCGAATCTGCTATCATAAATGACTACTACCAACACAGTCACCGACTAAAAAGGCGCACTAATATTTTTCGTATGGCATAAACGATAGCAACAACTCTTGCGTTAACGCCTGGATTACAGCCACTGAAATCCATGGTCTCGAATAAAATTTAACAAACGCCGCCACCTGTGAGAGCGCAATAATTGATTGAGCGTCGTTCGCTCAAAATAATTTGAATCAACATTGAAATTTTGCACACGCGGTCACCAGCTAGCTACAGGTCTCATAGAATATGTCACGACAAGCTTGGTGTTGTTTTGCGCTTGCTTCCTTAGGTCGGGCGAGAGGCAGACTCTTGTGACGATCGAGGGTACGATTCCCGGCGCGGGCTCTTGTTATTTTCACCCGGGGTACATGTGACAGAAATCTGTCCCTCATGTTGAACCACTGATCACTGTATCACTCAGAAATGTCACTGTATCACACTCAGAATCGCCTGCAGTAGAATTAAAATTGAATTACTAAAAAATACACAGAACATCGCGGGACAAATGTTTAAACGCACCGCCCCTGCGATGCGTCGCGCCAACCAACCCGGAAAGCCTTCAGCGCTGATGAGAACGCGCATAAAATATGGCACAAAGTGCTACGGAAGCCACCGAGGATCGACGCTCGGTAGTGCCGTAAATTATAGGAAGGCGATCCCGGGGTCTTTTCAGCGACCGTCTTTCCCCGGCTGCAAGCGTTGTCGGGGGCGATTAAGAGCGCCACTTTATACCCCGCATACGCTAAGGATGTGGCGAATGGAGGGAGAGCGGCTGCAATAATTGCTATGGCGGCGAATGAGTGGGGCAGCGGACTTGTGGTTTTATCGCTCTAAGCTCCATTTCCCAATACGACATGCCCTGGACTACCTACCGGTACGTATCAAGTCTCCACTGGAACCTCCTGTGAACCACCCTGTCTAAAAGGACGACTTATTGATTTCAATACCCTTTTTTTTAATTTGGCAGGGCCAGATTCGAGCTCGGACCCACAACCTTTTGATCACTAGATAAGCGCTCTATCAATCGCGCTTGATGAATCCAGATATAGTGCCCTCACATCGTCAGCCACACAACAAAAAAGACCGAAAGTATGACCTCACATTTCCATTTCCAATTACCACATCTCAAGAAGTCGTCAACCGTTTTACCTATAGGTAAAACGCCCTGTTGACAACACAAATAACGTTTACACAAAACACAGTGAACTTGGTAAACTATTGTTGCACTCGTTCGGGTCATAATCAACGGAAACAATTTGCTGATCCATTAATTTCAACAGGGAAAACAAATTTCGGTGTTGACGTTCACGAATGGGAGAAAATAAATTAGATTCTGGCATATTATATAAAGAAATCCGACTTTGTTACGAAAGATAAATTGATCTTACACACATATATTTGCCGCAAACACTAGAAGGATATCCGTTAAATAGAAAGAAATACTTGATGCAAAAGAAATTTTATTGTTCTATGCAAACTCAAGCCAAGAACAGAAATGAAATCAAATTCTTTATCTACAATAAATTTATTATCTTCACTCAATGACGCAATCGCTCGATCATTTGCTCTTCCTGCACTGTCTATTTTGGGAGACTCATTCTGCATGCACATTTAAACATTATTGCCACTTCAAATATAACAATCTGCAAATAACAGTACCATCCTTGAACTCAAGGCTTGTTATTCTCGTTTGATGACGTATTGCACGCGTCATTTCGACCATCGAATGAACAGCGTTTAAACAAAAGAGCAGAATGGTTAGAGTGGGAAACCTTGGACGGCGTGCTTACTGACCAAATAAACTTGAATGAAAAGTTCCTGTAAATATGTAGATCAGCGATATTTCAACCTGGAAAGCCAATTACCATGCATAATTATGTTGGTCACGACAAGCAATAGCAAAGTCTACAAACTTTTAAATTAAACAAAAAATATATTCAATAGAATGATTGCTTGGACTGCAATCGAGAGTCGTCAACAGGATCGTCGATAAACAACGTTTACATGATCTTCAGGAAAAATTAAGAAATTGTAGGATTACGAGACACAAAGACAAACGTATAAACTCACCTAACACTTTCGTCACTAACCAAGAAATTAGAATAAATAAAATAAATATGATGCCAATTCTCGATTGTAGTCCAAGCAATCATCCTATATTTTTTGTTATTACTAACCATTGGCTTTTATCAACTATTTTGGATTTAAAATTAAAACCAAACCCGTAATTTCTGTGCGAATTACCATATACTGAAATCAAGACTAGCAAATGAAGTTCAAATTTAAATACAGATTTCGCGTAGATGGAACTTTGAATCTTTGCCAGCAGCAACATACAGCTGAATATCTTGATTTTCTCAGCATGACTATTTTTCTTTAATTGAATTTTCAAGTGCTACTTCAAGAATACGTCGCAATCGACAACAACGTCCACAAAACCTATATAACGTAGTGGGTGAATTATTGATATCCACCGACAACATGGGTGTCCTAATGGCATCAATTCTCTCCATTTCTTTGTCCCGAATCGATATCGTTCTGGTGACGTAGGTTGTCTCGAGAAAGGCTCCAGGAAAACAACGAGAGCGAGCCACGAGAGAAGGCGAAATGAACACATTTCTCCTGACGACAGCGCAACCACGACAACAATAACAACAAAAAAACGCGAAATTAAGAAGCAAAACCGAGAGAACCAGATGAAAGGGGAAGAAAAAATACTTAATGGAAAGAGAAATGCTGGAAGTTGATATCGGGTGGCACACGATGCTATCGCTAATTGACGGAGAGGCCGGCACGCACAAGACATCTCCTGGTAGCTGACACCTTAGTCATCACGGAAGCAGCATGTAGTAGAAATTAATTAGGGAGCATACTCATCCTCACCTTAACAAAATTCGCATTATTTCAAATCATTTTTATTTGAATTGCGGCACAGTACAAGAGACAATTCGAAAGACCATATAATTCATTCCGTGCTAGGCGGCGTTCACAAACGGATATATAAAAATTCATTAATCTGAACGTGTGTGAGATGTCTCGTGTGGCATAATGGTTATTCCCGTGATCCCGGGTTCGATTCCCGTCAGATACCTTCCGGATTAGAGAATGCCACGGGGGAAAAATTGAAATTCTAGTAGTTCACGCGACCGGAAAAGATCCCCTCGCATGCGACCAAAATCCTCCTGTTTAAATGACTCTTTAGAGGATCGGATTACTGTTTCAAAATAAGTCAAACAATGATTATGGCTTTGATTTTCTAGCATATGACTAAAAAATATTCATAAACTATTTATCAATCGAGGTTTCAGATCACTGAAACTGATAAAGCAATCTCACATGTCAAAACAAAAATTGGTAAAAATTGCTGGTAATTTTTGTTGTCAGGTGCCAATGAGATGAGAAGACGCATTTCTCAGTTTCAGTAAAAGCCAACGATATATCGTCGATCAATTTTAGAAGCACAGTAGAAATGTCCCGCAGGCGCTACCAAAAATCCGTTCCTCCTCTCCATCATCTTTCTATCCATCTTTTCAATCCGACAGGCACCCAAATATTTTTTTAATCTCCTGTAGAGGAATCCGAACACTGCTACATTGCGCAACTCAAGTCACCCGCGATTACAATCGACGGTGTGAATGACGGGATATCGAGACGTCGCGCAACGCCGGATGTCGTCGTCGTCTTCCGTCCCCCCCCCCATCCACCATCCACCCTCCTTACCTTACCATTCGCGCCTGCCACCAATAACCTCCATCCGCCCCCTCTTGCCTCATCCGCCAATCTCGTTAGACCCCGAATTATTTCACGAGACAGAGAATAATGGGTTCGAAAATCAATTACGACGCTCACATGCGTCACACGCACAACATTATTCTGGAGCACGCATCACCAACAAACTTGAATGGTACAAAATCGCATCCACCAGATTCGCAGGAGACACTATTTGGGGGCCGACGGTATATCTCTTCCAATTTTATTTTGTTGCCTAATTGAAAAAAAAAACTTTTGTTGAATCACAAATTCGTGGCAGAGTGATTTTATTTTCCGAAGTATTTGCTCTTAATATAATATGAGTCGTATCGTATCGTATCAATTAGTTTGTTAGGAACCTATAGTTTGTCGTCCGACACGACAACCAAATAGAAACGTGTAATCGAATACGATCTCGGTTTCAATTTGAATTCGGGTCGGGATTGGCTCCAGCCCACACACGTCAACGACATCGAAAGTGAAGCCCACCAGGTGGCGCCATCCAAGAAAATCGGCTTGTCCCGAACACGTCAATACGCGCGTCACACACACGCCGCGCTGACTAGGTCTTCTATTTTTAGCCACCGCGTGCTATATTTAGGATCGTCGGCGACAGTTTACCGAATAAATCGACCGAGATCCTTTCCAAAAATAGACGTCGGGGCCACCCATCGAACCACGCCACGCCCCGCCTCGTTGGCCCGCCGCCGCCGCCACCACCACCCCACACACCATCTAGTGGGGGACGAGGGAACTACGGTAACGGGTGCCAAGATGGCGGCGGATCAGCTCGCGACGCCATGACGACCGAATCGAGAAAGGTTTTCCGTGTTTCCGTCTCCCGCTCGCGATACGGGAATCGGATCTTGGAAACGGAAGTAGGCCTAGAGGAGAGGCAAGCAGATTGATTTATCGGGATGGCGTAATGATGGTGGCGCCACCAAGTGATACCACACAGCTAGCCGTCAGACGATCACGTAATTTTTTTAAAAGTCGTTCATTTAAACAAGCATCCTTAACCGCACTGATTAAGATTTCATGATGAGCTGTAGTTACGCTATACTTTATTCAAGCATGCCTGAACAGAGAGTCTAGAAAAAAACTACGCCTTTTAATAATCACTTTGAGAATGAAAATACGTCAATATCAAACGTGCTCAAATTTTTCAAATATGTTGCAGAGGGTGCGTCCGACTTTCAATACAATTTTCAATGTTTCAGAAAAAAGCGAATGCGATTTTGCCCAATTTCAAGCACATCTTTTGCGATCGTATTGGCTGTTTGCATCATTGAGTCAGCTCCCTAGCGGCGACAGTGAGAACCAAATTCCACATATATTGGACCCAGGCCAACAGGAAACAGCGCCATCTCGTGATGAAACACGAATACATGCGTGCGCAAACTGACCTCACACACTCAGTTGTTTACAGTAATTCACAGACATGTGGTCGTGGGTGCGGTGTTCCACGAATACCTGTATAAGGGCAAACGGCTCCTTATATTTACTTTGAAAATGCGGGTTGCGTTTGTATCTTCAATTAAGAAAATAACATGGAATGACAAAAATGTCAATCCCGATTCTGCGTGCGCCTCTGCTCCATGACGTAAACAACCTCGCTAATTCAGTGGACATGAATCAGGGGTGTACACTGGGTCCATGTCTTCTAACAGACGTTGATGGTCTGTTGTCCCGTTTCAGGTCTTTGTAACCCTTAATTAATGCTGTTTGTTATCTTATGTTTCCGAGCGATCATTCAGAATCGCGCACGACAAAGGCTCATTCGAAATGTGCAGAATGTTCCAAGTATGAGTCACGACACAATGCATTATTTGTTAACGATGAAACTATTCCGCTTTGAAATTAGCCCTGTACACGTAGGTCTTGTGAGTCTGAATTATTTCAATAATATTTATATATACCTTCGTGTTCGGTAAATTAACTTTAAGTCCAGAGGACAAATCTTTACAAGTCTTTACCTATTTTTTCCAGCATGACCGACCGAGAATTGAACCCGGACTGACGCTCCATAAGTCAGTGCTCCAGCGAACTGAGCGCGGAGAAACATTTCACGAGTGTAAAAGTCATACATTGGGAACTTCTCCAGCACTCGAGCATCTCGGAAAGCAACTCGAGTTTGCTGGAACAATTGCTCGGGCCATTTTTCGTATACACGTACACGCGAATTCGCTTCGGACGGGACCTACTTGGCATGCGGCGTCGGCCTCGACGAGATTGTACTCACTTCCGCCTACGTCATCGCGTGACGCACACGCGCGATATCACCCAATCGGAACGCGCGGGAGCTCGGTGCGTGATCGAGTGAGTCCCAGGAGCCCGGGGGAGGATCGAACCCAACTCCACCCCCCCCCAGAACTTGATAGGTGCTAGGTGGGGCACTGACCTGTCATTCACACGAAAATTTCAAATCCGGCATCTTGTGAAACCAAACATACCGGGACCCTTTTATTGATGAGCTATTTCGGTTTATGTCTGTTTTATTCGCAAATGATTTCAATATTCATTTGCAAGCAAGAAAACAGTCAAACTGAATACAGTCTACATTTTTCATGCAATTTTGAAATTTCAACTCACACTACTCTCCAACTTTAGCCAACTTATAATTTTGTTTTAACGTCTCGAGCGTCACAAATATAGCAATATAGCAAGCAATATCCAGAGTCAGTTTTCTTCCGCCAATCTGCACACCAGGTGGCAGAGTCAACCGCCCGATCTTGAACTGTGACTATCGACCAAAGTCTTGACAGCCAACAGAGCCAATTTCGACTGGATCGTATTTTTGGTTGGCGGGATGCCGGAATTTCGATTCGGAAATTGGAAACGCGCGATGCATGCAGGTAGACCACGTGATCGATCGCCTTCAGTCAGCCAATCACCACGCTGCAATTGCAGGTACGCACTTAGGTAAATATTAGAATCGACAGCAATCCAGAACTCTCCATGAAATCGGAAATTGCTAAACGCTTTCAAAGCACATAAATAAAAATGAGGCGATTTAAAAATTGGAAAAGCACAAAGGGGATAAAAACTCATGATAAAATACAAAAAATAATCATAAAGACAAAACATACAAAGCAAACATTACACCGGAAAAACAGCCGACAACGAATTAGTTAAACAGGATTCATCATTCTCGTACGATATGTTAACGCTAATTTTTTTTATATAATCATTATTATTAGTAATAAAATCGACAGTAATTTCTAGTGCACCCATAAAAATCGACAGAGGTGTCGAGTGGTCGAGAGGATAGCGTGTTTTCCTCGTGACCCGTGATCGCGGTTTCGATTCCGTCAGACACCTTCGGAATTTTTCGGGCGAGAGAAATTCCTTCACACGCCTTCTTTCGGAGTGGAAGTAAAATCATGACCCGTACCTGTACTACTCTGTATATCGGGACGTTAAAGATCCCTTTCCTAGGCAGCCTAGTTTATGAAACATTTCCAGGTCGCCTATCTGGGGGGGGGGGGATTTTAATATGTTCAATCAACGGTGAACCTCCTTAACAAACATTTTTAACTATTAATAAAAATCGACAGTGCAGTACCGACAATGAAAATGGATTTAAACCGCGGACGAAACTATCCTTCAAACTGCTCGTTATAAGCATGAGCAAATATGAAATTAATACTGATATCCTATTAAAAAACTAGGTAGTGTCAAACGGCGTATCTCTCGCCTAACGGTTTAACTGTGACGACATTGCTAGGCGCTTTGCGGATCACGACGCAACTACCAACTTGACACTGAGCCAAAAATGCGGAATTAATCTGGATTAGATAAGAGCATAATTAGTCAGAAGAACCGACTGGTCATGGCGAGCCACAATCCGGATTGTATCTCGCAGTGGCCACCAGCGCCACCTGCAGAAAGCTTGGCGAAGCTATAGATCAAAAGGGTGGGATAACAAACTTTTACAACGCCAAAATTGTGAAAAAAGAAAACCCGCAAATAAAAACAATCACACATTAAAACCGATAAATGAAAACTACAGAGGAATAAAAAAAATAAAGAAAATTGGCAACTCTCTTGATAACAAAAAGATAAGTGGGGAAAAATAGAAGTACACTTTGATTATTTGTCTGTTCCCCTAAAACTACCGCGGTAAACTTCTACCTGCTCAGCAGTGACCCTTAAAAAAGTTACTAATTAGCTCAATTATTTCCAAGTATTTATTTTGTAAAAGTTGGTGCACCTGCCTTGTGTCTAATGGCAACTAGAAATTAATGTTGGGATTGCTTAGATCCAAATGCTCCCGAGACCCGAATCTAAATTCTGCAATTTTCGTGATTCATCTAATAATTACTTTCAAGTTTCCAAAATTCATTAATTCTGACGCACTATAAAGACTGCAGTGTTTTTAATTTCAAAGGTCCAAAAGTGAATGGAAGTATATCCATGAACACAGACTTGGTACTTTCAAATGTAATCGAACCGTTTCATTCCGTCTTTTATAGCTGCACATTATTTGACGAGGGGCCTCATCACGATACAACAAAACCAGAGATAGGAGGAGCCATTACGCAATTAATTCTTACGGAACCACTAATACTTTTCGTTCTCTGGAACCGATCCAATATTTTGTGCCACTCATTAGTCTAGTCAATTGCACGTCCGGGGGCAGGCCAGCAAGGGCCCAACATACAAAGCCCACTGCAACATAGATTAATTAAAATTCTGAAAAAAATGTATAAAATGTCATATTAGGAAAGCCAAATTGGCGAGTCGGTTGAAAATAAAAACGAAAACTGGCGCACCGCAACTAATTAACGTAATCTCTCCTCCGCACCCGGCTCGAATAGATTCTGAGGTGAAATCAATTCGTGAAACGAAAAGTAGGAGTGCGACGTACATCATTGAACTTATTCGTCCCCAGTCGAACATTGATTTAATGCATGAAAAAAGCCTTGAAGGAAATGTTAAGGTGAAAAAGAAACCTGACTGAATTTTTTTTCTTCTCGTGGACCTCTTGGCCGGTTGAGAAGATTCACCAACGTGTCCATCCCAACCCCTTCCCAGGGGGCGATCTGATAATTTTGCCTTTCTCTTTTTTCCACAAGGGCCGCACTAGTAAAGATTAACAATAGTTACATGCAGACACTAGGTTAATTTTTTCGTTTTCGTTATTATTATAAGAGTTATCGCCAACTCTCGTGCGTCTTTTTATCGTCCGGTCTGTCCCGGGCACAACCCCATTTTTATAGTAAAGATTAGTTAAACATAATTATCTTAATTTTAATTTCTCGACCTAGTCTGAGCTTGGCTTGAAAATAGGAGATGAGAGCGAGGAGACTTGACAACCGGTCTTTCAGAATTTCCAGACAAAAGTAATTGCAAACTTGATGACAAAAAATCTCTACTTTGGTGAACGCAAGAATTCTCAGATTCTAGTTACAAATTCACAATGCGCCATTTCTTGACATCGCACAGTCGTCGTGCGCAAGGTAAAACGGAACGAGGCACCGGTTGCGCCATCTGGCGCACATCTAACGCAACTTCAGCTATCGCGAACAGAAATTTGAATAACACGCGGGAATCAGGTTCACTCCTTGCATAGGAATAGTAATGATTGTTCGAAATTGAAGAATAATGAAGCAAAGGAACAATCACGAATCAAGGAAAAATAAATAATATTTTACTATTATTTAATTAGAACTGGTAATTGAGAAAATTCGCAACTCGGTATTCGGTGTTTGTCCCAAATTCACCATTTCCGGTTAATACCATCCATACGTCCTAACAAAGCTTTCTCATATTATTTCAAATTTGGTCAAAAAAGAATCCTTGACCGCACACGAAAGAGGCCTCCCATGGCCAAACACATGGCGTCAGTAGCTGCGAATCTCGGCTGGAATTCCAAAAATATACCGGTAGTTTCCTTCAATTTGTGGTCACCCTGTACTACACAGAAATACTACTTTTCAAACGATAGCAAGGCGATGTCGCCATCTAGTGGCAATCCAAAACAACAGAGTTGGTGGCCCTCACTCTTGCGAGCGAATCTCAAAATTCGCTGCATCGCCCAACAGATACGAAATTTCATGTGCAGTTAAAACAATTTATTACAAGAATATTTTATGAAAATTACATATTTTCCAATAAGTAACAACATCTATGTAATTAAGAAATTGGAAACTTTCGAAAATCAGTGATGACATATGAGCTTTAAATTTTCGCAGCGGCAAAAAAACCATATCATGTACAGTAAAATGTGTTCCAAAAATAACCATGACCAAATATATTTCGTCAGATCTTCTCGAAATTTTAATCGACTCAACTGATTTTTTTTAACGATAAAGTAATATTTGGCTATTTCACTTTTTGCACAAATTTATTTCCCTTTACACAGGTTCGAACTCGAGAGCGGCACTTTTCGTTTGTTACGGGAGCGTAATCATGCTGCCATCTGTTCGGGACGTCAGACCTTTCTCGAAACATTTCAGATGACGATCTTGTTTGATTATTCGGTAAACAGATATCTGACGGCGGAATTCCTAGTCTGACGAAGATGGACGATCCTGGTTCGGAGCCTCTGAACGGAGGAACGTCGCGAGGGGTGTGTGGGTACCCTGAGTACATTGATCTGGGTGAAGAACTTGTGTTTAACCAGGAAGATCGATCACAAACACATTATTTGCAACGACAAATTTCAGTTTATCGAATAATGAAACAGGATCGTCATCTGAAATCTGAAATGCTTCGAGAAACGGTTTCAAACGCGCAACTAACAGATGACAGCAAAATTGAGCGTCTGGAACAAACGAAAAGTGGCGCGCGCGAGTTCGAGTCTGGGTAAAAGGAAAAAAAAATGTTGAACAAAAAATGAAATAGCCAAACAGTCTATTGGTCTTCGATATTGAGATGTTCATGGTTTTCTTTTTTGAAATACCATGTACACGTCAATGTGAATTGTTTTTAAAACATTGCAAGATAAACAAATTTGATCTGTTTTGTTACTCTGTATAAGGAATGATGCTCACTTTATCAAATGTGCCATCAGAAGACCAACTAAGCGCAAAGATTGGATTGCCATTCTCGTATTTTAACAGGCTCTGTATATGAGGCTCTGTTAGCTCACGTTGGAGGTGTAAAACAATACATTTACAAAAACAAACTGTTTAGGAGTTAGCCAACATTTAAAAAAAAATTACGCTGCTCACACCTGGATTCGAAACGGAGGAGATAGTTCCAGAAAACCCACTCATTTAGCAGCGACAAAAACGTTACTGAACAGACACTCGCTCTCACCCAGAAGGTCTTGCAGTAAAAAAACCCAAGTAATTTTTCACATTCGAAATATGATTGAAAATCCCAAGGGAGCAATGATATATAAACGCAACGGGAGAATCCGTATTCCAGGAATATTAGCCAACAACGGTCGATTCTTTTTTTCTTTCTCGAACTGTCACGCCCAGTCACGGGAGAGCAAAATCGGTGCCAGGGTCAATACATACATATACAGTATATATATATATATATTTACTCGTACATTGTACGTATAGGGCCACATTGACTGAGGTGAACTTGGATTCGTTCCAAGGGATCTCAACCAAAACTCGATCATTAGAGCATCCAGAACCGAATCTGGCACTCTGTACCCAGTCATTTTGTATGGCTCTAATGTGCCCTCAAGCGCAGAGTGGGGTGCCCAGTCCGGTAGGGTGGTCACATTGTCGCAATCTAAAATCCGGATACACTTGCCAACTGTATATCTGGACTCTTAAGCTTACATCACTTGCAATGACACAAGAAAATAATTTCTTAGCCCGTTAAAAAAGTGTCGTTGGAGGTTATGATTAGCGATTAAGCAATGCATCGTGGGCTGTATGTATTATGCGAGTTGCTCAATTTATGGAATAGGATGATAGATCGTGTGCGGGACGGCACCAAACTAAAGAAGAACTTCAAGTTGAACTGACCATTGTAAATAATATAGATTTACGCGAAGACCATATGTATCAAGTGGATGGATGGGATTAAAGAGAGTTCAGGAATAAACCTGCAACAACTGCAAAAAGCGGTACTCGATCGGATACATTGGAGAACTTTTATCTTTAGGGTTTAGTTACTGCTGGTTTACGACCACGTCGTAATCATCTTCGCTTATTTTCTCACATTATACAGGTAGTTTAACAATTTCAAAATCACTGCAGTTATTACGTGATCACAAATTTGGCTTTCAAACTATGATTTATAGTAGACGTAACTCAACTGTAGAAGTAGTTTTTCAACGACATTTTAGAATTTCGATGTTGACTAGTTTACCGTTTTGACGCTCGTGTAGGAACCTGAGAGCGCCCGTTCGCTATTTGAAAAATGTGACTAACCTACGGTACCTTATATGTAAACGTCAGCCAAATTTTTTTAAGAGAGGAGTGTCGTCGTGCGTTTCTCGGTTTCTCCTCGTATCCACAAGAGCTTCTAGAATCACGCGGAGTTGACAAGACAGTTTTAGGCTAGTAAGGCATGTATTCGCTCCAGCTAGATAGACATCTGACTAGACAGAAGTCACGGGTGAAGGCCACGGAAATACATGGGAGGGCAAAATCATCCTCTCTATTGCGCTAGTTTGCAAAATAATCCTATGATACGATGGTTAGGATATTTTTAGATGTTTTAAGATGTTCTAATATGTCCTACACTGTACTAGTATTTAAATTAGTTTACTGGTATAATGTCCCATCATAATCGCATTTACATTAAGTTGCCCTACACAATTTCAATTATCAAATTCAATAGGTTCACTTTGGCAAAGGTTACTAGAATCTCCGCCTAAATGCAACCTCTGTTACTTTAATTTTATAACCTAGCATTTTGAGTTAAGACTTGATGAAGAAAGACGGTCTTACAAGTACTGTACATAACAAACATAATTTTGTAAATAGATGTCTCGAAACGATCACGTCCCTTCACACGGCGTTTATGTCACATTTAAATGCATCTAAAACTGCAATTAGAATCCTCGTGACTGTCAGAGCAAATTGACCGGAGAAAGACACGACAATCTCCGCCCTAATTAATATGTAGTGATTTAATAATCATTATTGGCTCCAAATCCATGCACATGCACCGATGCCTGGCGCGCATCCGACAAAATGAACTTGAACTTGGCGAATGGTTGGTGGATGGGACTGATTTGCTTGCTGGATTGGATCCACTTACCTCATCTGCAAGTGTCGGTGGCGCTCCAGCGTGGAGGACTCGTAGCGGTCGGCGAATTCGGGATGTAGTAGGCACGAGAGCAAGGCACCGTCCGTACAGTCGTGGTCAGACCTCGTCGTGCAGGCGCCGGCGTAGGAGGAGGCACCCGACGCCATTATAATCGGACGGGGGAGGAAGGCAGGAATCTGTTGGATAAAAGACAGTAATGTGAGGTCGTCGTTTACGAACGAGAAAAGAAATTAGTGGCATTTTCCTTCAGTGATTGGCGGCCTAGGAGACGCAAGATTTTCCTCCGCGCCATCCATCATCAGCCGAATGATTCACTATCCGCACCACGGATTTCCACCCTAATCGGGAGACGAACTCAGAACCCCGCACATTTATTAAGAAATAATAAAAAACGAAATCTAAAGTTCCGTCGCTAGCGACCTATTGCTAGAAACTATTTACAGGAAACATTTTATTAAATTCCATTAAGCCGTTCGAAAGATATTTCCCGAACCTTTTAAGAAGATTCACCGAACTTTATTGACTAGGGTGTTATTGATAGGGGGTTTATTGACTATCATGTAGTGCGATGCTCGACTGGTCACTCACTATATTTCTGCAATCTTTGCTACGCATCTTTGAAAATTGTGGTCGGATCAAAAAATGTTTCGAATAAATGTTGGTTACGTAGAAAACGATTCTGAACGCAAAATACTAAGTATTAGGTTGTTATTGACAAAAATCACCTTACAATTAATTCAAAATAAATTATGCCATTCCTATTCCCCCTTCATCAATCAAAATGTGCAATTAACATTTTCATTCATCAAATTTGTATATAGTCCTTTGTTAAATTCCACGTTTTTACGCTATTTGCATATGTTACCTGCATATGTAAATTAGAAAATCATTGTGCTAACAATGCAATATTCTGTGGTGCCCTTTGCTGTGTAGTTGTAGTAGCTCGCAGCGAAAACACGTACGTAAATAAAAAAAAATTAAAAATGTTAGTAAAAGAAAACTTTGAAAAAGATTTGGCTCAACATATGCTTCGCCGCGCAGCACATCGACTCTATGCAGGACAAAGTTAACCACCGACCGAAGTGCTGAAAAACTTTGAATTTTTTTCTTCTTGTATTATGGTTGCCAGAGACGTTGGAGTTTTACTGGCACTCGGCTCGGCGTACTTTCCGGGCCCATAAATTCGACAGTTTCACAAACAAACACGGGTGATTTATTCTGTAGACGTGCACCCGCGTGGCTTTTCACCAACGACCATGCGGTCTGGATCACCTCGGGATCGCTAACCTCGCCCAATGCAACGCATGCTAATTTGTTTGCAGGCCTATTTGCTGAACATAAAGAAGCATTCACAGAAAATTCGTTGGCAGACTTACAGATTCGCGAGAGAGCAGGACGTTAGGCTGGGATCAACAAAATCTTTTCGACAAACTGAAGAGGTTCTTCACCTGTTGGGATCAATACCGGCTTTTATTTTTTGCTTTTAGAATAAAATAATACTGATTGCGCTTCAAAAATTCAAACCACCAACGTCGGTAGCCAATGCTACCTTTTTTTAAAAAAAATTACTAAAAAAATTTAAATTTCTAAAATGCATTCGATTTGTGTTTGTGCGTCATCAAAATTGACTCTGGCTTGATTTTTGAAGTCAACGGTAATTTATTTCATCGCACACTTCGCTTCTTAGTGACGAAAGTTTCTGGAATTTATAGATATCTTAACAGTAAGGAAAATAACTCCATTTCTTCAGCATTACCAAAGCTAAGTGCTCGTTCCAAATAAAATGAAATATCTGACAAAAGTAACTATATATATATATAAAGAAAAGGCGTTTTCTTTAGCCACAAAATACAAGAATCAGGTTCCAAGAATCAGGTTCCAAAAATCAATTCTAAAAATTCTGGTTGTCAACAAGTCTACGACTTTCAACAATAATCAATAGCAAGCTTTCGCGTTTCTAAAATAATCCCATATTTTTACATGAGTGTTCAGACCAAAATGATTTTGATCAAACAGCTTTTCATATTGATAAAATAGAGGAATTGCAACTGATGAAACGAATTTCTAAAACGTGCTTTCCGTGGCTGTCTCAAATTTAAAGAAAATTTTCATATATATATAAGTTGTGCATGCCTCATGCGCAACATTCGAAAAGAACAATGATCGTGCCATCTTGCTGTTAGACTGGCGCCACTTCAATCGAACCCATTTACTCCTAAGCTTGGCATCCAAAACAATTAAAAGCCGAGTTATTACCGTTATGAACTAATCCGCCTAATCCCGTTGCATTACACACTCTAATCCAATCAAAATAATTAACACGTAACCGATTACCATGTTTTCACTGCACACTACACGGCGCCGCCCACGCACAGTCGGTAATATACGATTGTCACACCTTTTCCGATGCTGACGTCACGGAGTACAAATGAATAAATGGGCCCAGTGCGTGGACGTCGTCTATCGGAAAGAAATCACGTCCGACATACGCGCGCGCACAAACACACAATCAAAAACTAATTCGAATGGAGTCGCATTGTAGGGGTATATAGGGGTTGTTCCAGATCGATATGTCGATGTCGCGATCGATTCATCTGACGCAGAGGGCGCCCCTCCAACCACGAACACGTTACTCATTTAGCACATCCCCGTCCTGCGCATGTACACAGGACGTTGATCATATGGCGGCCGACGTTCTAATAACGCCGCACAAATTTCATAATAATGTTACGTGATACGATATACAAAGAAAAAAACTATTGATGTAACAATACATTCATCACATGAGACCCGGGCGCACTTGTTGAGAATTTTCACTCAGGACAAGATATTTCGCGATATCATCGTTCGTTATCTAATATCACGCGTGTCAACAGTTGAGACAGAAAAGGGGATTGAGTTGCTCTATTATAATTAAAATTGAGCTCAGGAAACCAGCAATTTAAAATTACGTCTCTTAAAAACAGTCCACTTTACCCGCGATTAAATCAAGACGACTTGTAACTCAATCGTTTCTTGAATGGGAGCTGACAATCTTAACACGCCATTCGTAGAGACGTCCTAAAATAAAATGCCCTTTCCAGACAGTGAAGGTGCCTTAATTTCAGAACTATTGCCCTTCGGGGAGTCTTGGAAAGGAGGCTTACCACCCAATGGACGTCTACGAGTGTCGGAGACGGAGTCGGAGTCGAATGGACGGAGAGGGATCTTTAACGTGTCCTGATATCCCGTTTTACCTGCACTCCGAAAGAAGGCGTGGGAAGAAATTTCTCTCGTCCGAAACATTCCGAAGGTGTCGGCCGGAATCGAAACCGCGAAGGCAAACACGCCAACCATCTCTCAGATGCGTCCTCAATTAAGACAACTTGATTGATTGACGAGTGTCGTTATCGGATGGGGGTGTCAAAAATAATTCGGGGGGAAAGTGGCGCCATCTGGCGGCGGGTCTGGCGAGCTTGGGACAGGACACGCCCCAGCACGTGTAAACAACCCCCCGCGTCAAACACAGGGAGGGCTCGACCTAGATTCGTGCCCCGACGCCGTGTGTCAATGTTATGACGACGCAGGAGAAGTGGCTTTGGCGGCCGAGATGAATTTACCGGGACTGGGGAAAATGGGGGGGTTGCGTCTGAAGGTGGGTTAAGTTCGGTTCTGCGCCTTTGGCACAGTCGTGTCAGATAGGGGACAGGGCGGGGCGGGGCGGGACGACGGCGAAATCTGACAACGTGACAAATTGGATGAGTTTCCTGGGGACAGGTGATTTGTTTATCAAACGATAAAGTGCCGCCCAGAGCGACGTGAATACGTTCCGCCCACCTCCTAGCCAGTAAAACAGTTATAGCATTTAAAACGCTCGAAAATGTTTAATCAAATTAACCCTTTTCTCGACCAATCGGGACGTTCTACAATTATCAACAGAATTAACAAAGCCTTCAAGAATTTTGTAAGGAAAGTTCTATTAGGAAAGCAAGTTTTAAAAATAATTATAAAGAACCAGGTGTCATTGACACCTTATTTAATTTTAATTTAATATGTCAAATTATTTTATATTTTTTGCCATCGGGTTCAAATGCGGATGGCAAGCCATAGAAATATTAAACAGACGAAAAAAGGTTCAATCTACGGAGTGTCAGTGCGGTTTTTGAGATTGACGTCACGGATTTCTCAACAGCCATTCCCAATAAACGGTCGCCTCGCTAATCGAAAACGTACTGTGTCGCAATGAGTAGGACACCCACCGGGTTGACGTCATCAGGAACTATTGGGCCTAATAAATGCACAAACATAAACTGTACACGAGGCCATGAATCAATTGTGTTTCTTTCCTGCAGAAAATAGTCATCCGATTTTAAAATAAAAAGTAAAGTCAAAAGTAATTTTTAAAAAATCACGACCATAAGTTTAAATAAAATTGATACGTAACCAACAAACTTAAAAGAAACGGTAATACAATTATGTTCGAACAACATTCTACAGGGAGGCCTAATAAACGTTTCGCTAGAAATTCTATTTTATAAAACTCAAGTTGGGGCTTTTTGCCGAACGGCTCAATGAAATCGCATAAAAATGAACATACCGTAAGTACACCATCATAATTCGCTAGCGTCGGAGCGACGGATCTCAATTTTCAATAAAACATAATAAAACTAGCTTTACAAAATTTTGGCTTTTGAAACGTTTCCCTTTGGCTTCAAACTTTAAAAAATGGCGTCTCCACATCAAAAGAATGACGTCGTCGATTTCACGAGAT
>JAQGBY010001827.1:0-26598 GCA_034698785.1 Mycogona germanica | reverse complement strand
ATTTTATTTCTCTTAATTTTTCCACATCTCAAAAGACAATAAATGTCTTAAAAATGAGACATTTTTTTAAGTGTGTGAGTTAAGATTTGGAGTACGCGTATTACATTGGTGACGCAGAATACTTGCGTTTTGCCAACGTGCCCCCTTTTAACGGTGCTCAAATGACACCCATTGAACCGTCAACATCAGCTAAGTGTGATGTAAACACGATTTAGTCAGGGTCGAGATCATTCTACGTTTTACTCGTGTACAAACTGTTGTCGAACAAACTGTGGCTGGATCGTGGTCGCGATGGACGACTTGCGCGGAGAACTCGACACTTGAGAAACAGTCAGCTGCTGTCGGCATCATTCATTGTTCGGTTGCCACGAGTCTCGCCATCGTCATCGTCATCGTCACAATGGACTGGGTTCATCTCGCGAATCGAGTCTACACAAGAGGATCTCTTGACACTCTCTCCGCCCCCCCCCGCACCCCACGCCAGGGCGACGATCTCCTCCTCCTGGGTGCGTGCCGCTATTCAGCACTCTGCCTTGTCATACAACTAAAGGAGAGATGAAGCTGCGGATGAACGGGTCTGTTCCATTTGGACGAATGCACCGCCTCAAATAGAGAATCGCGCAACGGGAATAGTCTGTCGCAGTTCGAGAGTTTCTAAATTTGAACGCCAACGTACAGATCCGGCGATTCAAGCTTTTTTTTTACGAGCGGAGGAGCATTGTTTTAGAACAGAAAAAACAGTTTGGGGGATTACTTCTCTGGTTCGAAGTCGGGGTAATCCACCAATTCAGTTTAGTCAACGATGATACAATAATGAGAAAGATTTGTTAGGACGTCTGTCTGTATGATATTAATTGGAATTGGTAAATTCGGGGCAGCACCGAATGAGAAAGACGTCACTCGGTTCATCTTCTTCATTCGGTGCTGTCCCGAATTCACCGTTACCGATGAAACAATAAATTTGACAAATTTCAATTGTGGCCCACACTTTGTTCTGCTTTCGTCCAGAACTGTCCTGGTTCCGAATTTCGGTCCCCGAAGACGACGGATCGAGGATTAAGCCGAAATGTGTTATGTGACTTGTGTCCAATAATAGATTGATACTTTTTAGACTAATGGGGAATTAAAAAATATCTTATCCTATTTTTTTTCTCCTTCAACGTCAGATTTATTTACATATTAACAAAATTAAAGTACAAAACAAACGGTGCAAATCTGACGCGAATATGTCAACGATTGACGACCTCATGTCGAAAGCTCGATATTCGAGGGTCCATCAGTATTAATTGCAAAAAACGTATTGGACTCGAAACTGATCAATCGCTATGAATAATCTCCTTATCAAATTCCCTTATGGAAGTTAAGTCTGTTTATTCCATGTGCCAGATATTTCATCAATTGGTCTCAATTATAACAGATTGATGAGGAGACTCTTCGCGAAGCGTCATTTTTTTTAAGACCCGTAAATAGTAAGGAAAAATCTTATACAAAGTAAAAGACTGAGACAGGCGTGGAATGGCTTCGGATCGCATGAGAGGTGTTTCAGGTGCTCACTTCCACATTTGGTGTCGCCTTTTTTCCGGATACATTTTTAGCAGGCAGACATTTATTATGGGCGAGCGACACGTCGTAAATAAGGGAATAAAAACTATTTCCCGTTCTGCGCTTTTAGCGCCACCTGTCGAAAGACGTTTTTTGTTTTTTTGGCAGAAGCCGCCAATTGCGAACGGTACAAATAGTGCATGGGCCTAATGGGAATTCCACCTGAGTGCGAGGCTGAGAGAGAGAGAGAGAGCCTGGGCCGAGCGCATCACCTTGGATGCAGCCCACGGCCGGGGGCAGATAGGAATAAGAGGAGGGTTAGGGGACCGACGGGGGTTCTTCTCCCTTTATAGGAATCATGCAGAATGCGACAGTGGTGCAATCCCTTAGAGGCGCCAATGGCGACGAGCCAATTTCGGTGCACTTTCGGATATGGAGAAAAACAATCATTTTCGAAATTATCCTACAGTTGTTCTCAGATGCTGCCATCCAAATCAACCACATTCTAGCCGCGCACTGAAATTTCTAACATTTGCGAAAAATATGGCGGTGGATCCATGATGACGTAGGGCATTCATCCCCATCTACTTAAATGGAACTGTAAATTATTTTTCAATTGTTATTCACAATTTTCTAAATGTCGAATACAGTTTACAATGATTTTTTATTGGGAGACAGGAGCTCGTCAATCTAATTGAGGGCAAAATTTTTCGATTCTGTTCAGTATTGAAAGACGAACACAATTTTCTGCTCCACCTAATCATCACTGTAATGCCTTTCGCGATGGACACTCATTTCAGATGTTGCTCTAATCTTCCTCAATGCCTCATACCTAATCCACCATACATGAGTAGCTTCCGGCATCTGGACCAAATATATTGGAGATCGGAGATCGAGAGTCAGAGCTCTCATGTGTGTTGAGGGGAGAGGTGGAGGGTGTTGAGGAATGTGGTAAGGTGGTGGTGGTGGTGGTGGTGGTGGTGGTGATGATGATGATGTCGGTGGTCCTCGCACTCGGATGGAGGTGAGAGAGACGACAGACCCCCACTGGCAAGTACACCACCTTCTACGGCAGATGAGTGGGCGCCACGGGTGACGTCAACCCCCTCACCCCTCCTTCAGTCCCCGTCTCCCACCCAAAATAGAGCTCGTCTTTCCGCGTACGCGCTCCCAAAGCCACACAGCCGAAAGGTCAGGACAAGGACAGGCGAGATTGGTGCGCTGTTTAGGCGTACACACCAGGCAGCAGCGAGCACATACTTCTTGATCAGTCAGGAGCGCCAGTGACTCAGTGCGTGCATCTCTCTTTTACCAGACACACACACATCATCACCACCGCCACCATCTTGTGCCATCCACTTCCACTCGTGTCCATCGATAACGCCTCTGCTCCCGCAACACACACACACCTGAGACAGGCGCTGCTGGTGCTGCTTCGACCCCCCGCCGACCTTGATTAATCACTACAAAGCCAGCCATACACTAGTCAGCAGGTGCATTAGTCGTGTACGCGTTGCCATAGCCCGGTTGACGGAACTCTTCCTCTCTCACGTTCGGCTTCTGCATTTATTTTTGACTCTTTTTACCACCTGCACACCTACGCACATCTACTACTGTTTATTCGGACGTCTTGTACGGTGTTGGTGATTTTGTTTATTCTACAGCTCGGGGTTTTTGTTATTTGTACACGTTTTTTATCGTCACACATTTCCAAAACATGTCGAACCGAGGACCATCCTACGGACTCAGTGCTCAGATCGCCCGAAAGGTAATTCTTTATCATTTTGTTACGGTTCAGCTAGTCAATCTTTACGTGCGTGTGTTGCTCATTCCATTGATACGCCGACAGCATTTCCGGTTTGTCCGTTTCCGGTAAATAAAAGTTGGTTCGGTTATAGCCGGTCGATTAGCTCGAGTAAACACGGCTTTGTGAAATTAGAAATTGCATTTGTCCTCAATCGAATCATTTGCTAAATTTTTTTAGATTTAACGAATGAACTTCTTCGTCCATTTCTCTCCATCCCATCGTTGTCATTGTTTTTGGTCGACCATCCGACTGACTGCCCTTACAAGATTTTCTCGAGACATTACAGTTAAAAGATCAGTGGAGGAATGATAGTGCATTAACTGAAGGAAAAAATTATTATTGTATTGTGGTGACATGCAATAATATGTAATTGAAATTTGTTTTGCATCCACAAATTGAGAAACAACGGAGTATACCACAAACAAAAAACATAAAGAGATTCAATAGATTTACAAAAGTTTGGTAGAAAAACTCGATCGTTCGATCATGAAGAAGTTGAATGAGTCAAGCTGAGGAAAGCTCGAGCCATTGTATTTAAAATGATTAGCGTAATTCATGACAGTGTCGATATCGGGCCATGACGTTTGACATCTGTCCAGTCAATCACAGATATCCGTCGCCGCCATCTTTGAATCTCTGTCTTCTCCACCAAAAAAGCTGTTGCTGGGAGCGCATGCCACGCCCACGGACTCAAGATGGCGGCTGCTGGAGCATTTGGAACATTTGTTTCGCTCCAAGCATCCTCTCAAAATAGATCGGTTTTGCTCGATTAGGTGAGCAATGTGTGCTGACATGTGCTGGAGGACTTTGACCACACACACATGCCTACTCGTGTGTGTGTATCTCACCAACAATTTGACCTCGTCTGCTCATTCCTTGTCAGCTGACAAGCAATAAGTTATTGCGCCTGTCAGTGACTAAATTAATATGCTATGTTATTCATGATCCAAAATATCGTGTCTGTTGAACGGTTTCATTTTCCAATTTTGAGATCTCATAACTTGACATAAGAGATCTAACTTTCTGCTAGCTTCCTTTAGATTTGCGTTGTCAACATCATGACAGTGACATTTAGAATTTAAGTGGCATTTACACAACGAGGTTAGCTCAAGGGCATTTTCAAATTTGAAATGATATATTCGCTAAAAAAATATTTAATCTAATGTTTACCGAAATAAATTTACCGGATCAACTATTTCCCTAGAGTGTGTGACAGGCGGGGATACTAACCACTATACTATCGAGGACCTAGAGTGTGTAGACAGTGGAATGGCCTGACAGAGCCTCAAATCCAGAGCCTTTAAAAATAAATCCATTCCTGTCCCCAACCGGCCTTTCGACCCCCGCCATTGGCCCCTCCCTCTCTTGGGGGCTGCTTGTGGGTAAAATTTGTAATTGTAATTGTAACTACTCCCAGAAATATATAAAAGTCGGCCATTTGTCGTTTTTCATCTTGCTTAGGTCGCCAGTTTAACTTGCCAGATTGTAGAAAATAATGGCTTTTGAAGGACCTGTCAACTACATGTATTTTCGAGCCGGTGACGCTGCCGTTCCTTTTCGTCCAGCCGTCCAAAACAATGGAGTGGGACGTTTGACGAACAGCTCTGGCGTCATTCGAGCGATGGAATGACAGTTGAGGACGTGCGTGGGCCCTCAGCTGACGCTCTTCCTCGCCAAGGTCCCGCACAGGTCACGGAACCTGGAGAAACAAAGTATCCATTTTCCTCGCCCCATTTGGCGGATGGCATATATTCAAAACCGCGTCTCCAATCATCATAGATTCAGGAGACTCCTGTCAGCCGACCGTGCTGTTTCATGAGAAATAGGTTGTGGATTTCCGAGATTATTTTATAGTGACGTTGTAAGTAACGCTCAGTTAGATAAGAGTCTTTCACGGGCATTTATTGGGAGCATCCCCGAGATCTCCGCCTCGGGCCATTTTCCAAGATTCTCAAGTCACCACATAACCCAGACATGAATTACGATTATGGACGATCTTGAAAATTCCTTCGAAACCCACGCCTCATTTTTCTTGGCTCTGGAGACGTTCCAAAACAAAGCTTGGAAGGATAATAAGGCAAAAGACTCTCTTGGTGTGGGCTGCGTACCAGCAAGCAACGCGCTCTTCTCGTTCACCAGAGGGATGTTTGCCAGAAGCACTTTGCAATCCTTTTTTTCGTCCCTCCCCTCCTTTTCAATATGTTTGCCTATGCAAACTGGTAAAGGTGACCCCTGACAGACCCTGTTGAGCCCGCCGCATACGCAGGCTCCATTTGCTACGATCATAAATTGTGCGTGCGTTAGCAAATTCACTCGGCTAACGAAGCTAGTTCGCAGTGACAAGAGTGGCGCATACGACGCACACGTCTAAGGATGCACTAAAACTGCAACGTTGAACTTAACATGAGGATATTGGTACTTTTCAAGTTAGCTCGACGGTATAGGTGTGCATAGTAGCGACATAACAGAGCCAAACCCCTAGAAATACCTATCAGTAAATTATTGTTATACGTCGAACGCGTCTGCACTCATTAAATGTCCACATTATTATTATTTTCAAAAAGCAAACAATATGATCCTTGCCAGTAATCTTAACAAAATACAAGGTTGTGTCTCTGCAAAATAAAAACATTAAAAGCACATAAGTATAAAATTGTCGATTTGCATTTTCCCCTCGAGCTCATCCGCTGGTTAATTAATTAAATAATTATTGAAGGACTTGTTATGAGTAGCTCTTTTAAAATTCTAGGATCCCTTCCATTCATTCTTTGACGCCGATTCGATTCTTTGATCTCTAACTGCTATATCGACCAGTGGCCTGAATAAATAAAAAAAATTTAAGCAATGATGACCAGTCGATTCTCCTCAGTTGGTTTCACACTCAATCCGAGGGAAATCGAAATCCACCGGCGATGAGCTACAATTCCTAACGTGACAACTCCAACCATAATTCTTCGTTTATGCACTTCGAGCGCATCCCATATTCATAGCTGCGACATGGTCCTCCTCGGGATGAGATTCCCGCTCGCGGTGCAGTGTCTTAAGACGCTGGCTGAACACGGAGAGCGGGCATCGTATTTCATCCTCACCAAATAAGGCCAGAGCAGCCGATCTTTCTTCCCGTTTCCTTTCCGCCGACGCCTCCAGGCGCCCTCCTCCCGCCTCCTCTTCTTCATCCCCTCCCCCCATCCCCCATTTCAGTCTCCGCCCACCCCTTACCCCTACAACACAGCCTCCCTGTCCACACACACACGCAGGCGAGTAACGGAACACCGCCACCACCTACGATCCCGTCACCCTAGACGCCATCTTCACTTCCGCGCATACGTAATTAGGGATCCTTTTTCTCTTGGTCACACACCTCCCCCTTAACACTTGATCCCACTCTTCCCGAAAAAGATAGCTTTTAGTTTGGCACACCTTTTTTAGTTTTTATGAGGGAAGTGTAGTTTCGTTCGTTTTACAGTTTATAAATAATATGAGCTCCATTTTTTATTTTCGTTTGAGAATGTAACCCCCCCCCCTGCTTTCATATTTGCCGAACGACTCGTTTCCCTAGGAGCAGTTTAACGGTGGGCTGCTCAAAAATGTTTACTCGTTACGGGGAGGGAGCCACAGTCTAAAAATAAATTCGGTGCCGAGCTGATTTTTCTTTTAAATGTTGTTCGCTCGTGCGTGTCACGAAAATGCAGAACGATTTTCCCTTCGTTGCTGCATAGTGACAAATTGCTGAAGAACCTCAGAAGAGGGGGATGTCTAAACGCCATTAACGTCTTCAGACGCTCTAGATGTTCCGTTTACTAATCTGTATCATTTGCAATAAATGGCAAGTTGTGCCCGGGACAGCACCGGACGAAAAAAGACGATCAGAGTCGGCGACAATCTCTTCAAATAAAATAATAGCGTAACTATTATTTAATAAGAATAATCTAAAGGGAAACCCCACTGCAACTGACGAAAAGCAAGAACGATTACGATTCCCACGTACCGAGTTCTCACACATCCTCACCTCCCGAGGAAAATTAAAATGATTTAAAAAAATTTCATAAAATATTTACCAATGTAGATCTACCCCCGGGTCTTGTTGCCGATTTTTCCTCGGAAGATGAGGACGTGGGAGGACTCTGTAAGTGTGAAACGTCATCGTTCTTGTTTTTCGTCAGTTGCAGTGGGTTTCATCTTAGTTAAATAATAGTTATTCTATTATTTTATTTGAAGAGATTGTCGCCGACTCTGTTCGTCATTTTTCGTCCGGTGCTGTCCCGGGCACAACTTACCATTTGTTATATTTATTCAAGGCGTCCTATTATCATTATTTTTTATATATGGTTGGTCACAAAATAGCGTCATTTTGTCACATGTCTATGGATCACTTCCTATGCGTGGAGTTGGGGTGACCGGTGTTGGCCTTGTATGTTAATTACACTGGTCACGTATGCTTAACTCAAGCTCGCTTGAGCTTAAATGCGTTTAGATGTTTTAACAAGATAAACGATTCCGTGCCATGTCAAGTACTGCGCGTTCTCGAATCGAAATTCACCCATCTTAAATGTGCTCAAGAATTCCAGATGTTCCGGAGAGGGGGTGCCCTTATCTGTGGTTTAGGAAGGCGACTGCTACATCGATTTCGCATTTGCCTCAATCTCAAGCACAATTCATGTTTCTCAAATTCAGTTGAAGTGTGTTCACTGGTGTATCAGAATTTAGTTTTGGTAGTTAGAAATTAATTTTTGATCCCTGCAATTTATTTATTCGATATTCGTGTTGTCGTATCATGTACAGTACATGTGCAAGTGTGTCCTGATATACGATTGAGCAAAAACAAGTATCACTAGAAACAGGCGGTAAATTAATCATCTACCAAATTCCAGATCATGATGAGCAGATCTCTTGTAGATCCGCTGTCTCAAGATGTTTCAGCTGAAAGAAAGGAAAATAGCGGCGGATAAAACATCCTGCCTATTCCAACAGCGGCAATTCCAGTTAGCGGCAGAAATCGAATGTCGAGCTAAGGTATAACGGAATAGCTCCAAAAATAACAAAAACCGCGATCATGGTGCTGCGTTGCCGACGGACATCTCGCACCTTGTCGGCGCTTGGCAGCAACGATGGCTGCCACATTTTGCTTTCACAATGCGTTTACTGGTCCGGCTTCTCTTGAGCGAACCCCAAACATGGTCTCGAGAATGCCTTTCCTGCCAGACACCTATCATCGAGTCGGTCGGGGTTCTCTCACTTTTCCTCCACCGACAACAATTTTTTCCCCACATTCCAGAGCTTTTTTTCCCCCCCATCCATTTCTCCCAAGACCATCCCCCTACACCACACCCACTCACACATAGACGAGCGCCTTATAAGTTAGCAGCTGTCAACTTTGTAAAAACGGTCATAGATTTCGAAAATCCCTTCTTTTCTTTTTTCCACGTCCCATCGACAGATGAGCCGGGAAGTTTTTTTTTCTTCTTCCTTTTTCCGTAAAAAAGCGAGAAAAAAGCCAACCGCATGCTTCAGCTAGAAACTTCTTTCGGGATATTCCTGCCGCTATTCTTAGCTCGCTCGAGAACCTTGTAAGAATCTGCCTCTCAGCCTGTGCCAGAGTACGCCTGCATTTATTTATCTCACCCTAATTATTCGCGTCCCGGAAAGTGTCCCCTTTTCTCATATGTTCTTGAGCATGACTTTTAATCTTGAACCCACCGGAACTTTTTGTCGAATGAAAAGCACTCCCTTTCACCGGTCACAGTAACATAATAAAATTAATGTTTATTCATGTCCACTCCACTCGTCTTGCCCTGTCCATATTGCAATTAAATGTATCACTGGTTCCCTGTGATCGTCCAACCTGTGACCTGTTTACGTGTGGGGTGGAAAACTAAATTGAATCGTATTTTTCTTCGTAGATCGCTGGCAAACGTGATCCCCAGGCCGAGCGTGAGGTGCTGGACTGGATCGAGGCAGTCACCGGTGAGCGACTTCCCAACGTGCCCTACGAGGAATTGCTCAAGGATGGACTCGTCCTCTGCAAGTAAGTAGCCAAATACAGCACCGTCGCCATGTTTCGCTTCGAAATATATATTTTTTTAAATCAACTGTAGTCAACCGCACTACAGGCGTTACGTCCCCCTCATGGTGCTTAGACACTATGCGAGGGGGAACGACCAGTACCCCAAACCACAGTCATATAAACAATCGCTTTGTTTAGTTTATTAATTCATAGAGGGAAATCAAATCTATTTAAAACGTATTTCCTGTGAGATTAACCATTAGCGGTGAATCCGATAAGATCCCGTCAACTACGAATTATACAGAATTTATCGTATGATACCGTCTGATCCACATTAAAATTAAACTAAGAAACAGAACCGTCGATGCATCATTCGATATGTTCCCCAATTAAATCATAGTTTTAGTGGAGTTCGCCACTCTGTTCGTCTTTCGCTGGACGCTGTATCAAACACGACCCTCACATCTAATGAAATAAACAATTAAATTATTAGTCATTATTTAGATTACAGCCAAGTGCAAATTAAATTAAAATGCGTGATCACCATCCACCAAATGGGTAACCAATGTGGCAACTAACTGTTATTTAAGATCGAGCGTCTTTCACTAAAAAGAAATAAACTCCTCATCTGATGACGTCCCCCTATTTTTGTTGTTGCGGTTACAGATTGATGAACCAACTGATGCCCGGAAGTATTCCCAAAGTGAACACCAGCGGCGGCCAGTTCAAGCTTATGGAGAACATCAACAAATTCCAGGAGTGCTGCAAGAAGTACGGAGTGCCGGAAATCGATGTCTTCCAGACTGTCGACCTGTGGGAGCGCAGGAATATCCCCCAGGTCACGCAGTGCATCTTTGCCCTGGGCCGAACGGTGAGCGGTTTCATCAACCCATCTATCTCCTCCGACATGTCAAAGCGTCATTCCTGCCCGGTATCGTTCTTAACCTCTATATTTCTCCCCATGTGGGTGTGCACAGGCCCAGATCCACCCCGAATGGCGAGGACCCATTCTGGGCCCCAAACTGTCCGACCAGAACCTGCGTAACTTCAGCGAGGAGCAGCTTCGCGCCGGCGAGGGCATGATCAACCTGCAGTACGGCACCAACAAGGGAGCCAACCAGAGCGGACAGAGCTTCGGCAACACGCGACACATGTAGACGACACACGACCAGCAACGCACACAGCATCACCGCCAGGGGGCCTCGTCGCCACCGCCGTCATTGTCGCCAGCAACAAGAGCACCACCTCTCTCTGTCATTGGCACAACATGCGACCATTCTCTCCGCCTTTCTCGCTTCCTCTCTTTCTCTCGCCTCTCCTTTGGATGATACGGCACACGCAAGGTGTGTTCTAGGGCACCCGCATTTATTTTTGCTCTCTGTAACTGACCACCCCCCACCCCCCTACTATTTATCCGATTCATTGTCTCGTCCGCTCCAATATGAAAAACACCACTAGAAATATCACGCCAATATTGCGAACACTCCAAGCATTTACCGACACCTTAATTTTTAATTAACGCGGTCGTATTTCACCCCCGCCTCTCCCAATCACCTCGCCAACATCCAAGATCAGCCACCCCTTTCTTCTCCAATTGTTTGGCTCTAGGGTAACAAAAAATATTCTTTTCAGGCCTTAGTCGTGTCTCCTTTTATTTTTTGATAGCCCAATTCTGTATCGTTATGCCTCGAGTTGCTTGCTTAGGAGTGATTCGCCCATGGTTGGCTCGTGTGTCAGAACTTTTTTTTTATATAAAACGGTAACTTTTCCTCCCAACCACTCCACCACCAGTACCCCTTTATTTTGCACACTAATCTGAGATGGCAACTTTTGAATATATGGCTTTGTAGAGTTTCAATTCCTACATTTTCATTTGTGAATCACATCCACCCATAATGACAGCCCCTTACCGCTCGAATCGCACCCGTATATTAATTGGATCGGTGAACCGAGACTTGAAGGCTACACTCTTTATATCCAACTTTTTTCTTTTAATTCGAACATTTGTTTGTAACAACTAGAACATTTGCAATTTCTCCTCCCCTCACGCCCAACACGTACCCAATGGTCACCCTCTTCTCCTCCCCCCCCCCTCTCTTGTGGACTCAAACATGACTTTTGCATTGAAATAAAATTCCAGTCTGTCAATACATTTGAAAATGTCGTTATTTCATTCGTTTGCCCCTTTTCTGATTTGGATTATTTGGTTTGGGCTGAAACAAGATACAAGGCTTACGTTTTTTGGATATGGGTGTGTACGAATGAAAGTCAGGTCAAGTGCTGACTATTTGGAACTGTTCTCGAAGAAGTGAAGCATAAGCATTACACATGAAGAATAAATCATTTTTCTCATACAACGGCAATCCTCCTATGGATATCAAATGAATAAATAATTTCAGAACTGAATTAAGAGAAATTTAATTTTACAATATATTGTTCCTTCAAATGATCATCGATAAATAAAAAGTGTCCTCAATTTTTTTACATTGAAATAATAACTTAGATTCTTTTATGTAAGCTGTTGATCAATTATATTTATTGCGTTAGTACTAATTAGTAGAACTATAATCTATTTTCCTTGGTTTGGTCCAGTGCATGACTCGGGGTGTTTCCCTGTCAATCAATTTGAAAGGTGCATAGCACCGGTGTCCTTAGTGATTGCCAACCCTTTTCGTAGCTAGGGGCAGCATAATCCATTCGAGGCATTACAGGCTTGAGAAACTTATAAGCGTGGCAAGTCTCATTATCAAATTTGGGGCACATTGAGTTATTATGTTTCTGTCAACTGGGGAACTTAATGGAACTGATAAAATTTGTTTAATTTTTAGAACGAAACTAAGCACTTCTCAGAACATTTTTTACAGGCAGCTGTATTTCTCGCTCCTGCTGGCTATTTCCTAATATGAAATTCGAAATACGAAACGGTAAGCCTGACCTTCAACTTTTATTTCAAGATACATGAATCGTATAAAGTGAAATTAACAACTTTCTCTTACAGTTACAGGCTTAACGGTTTAAAAAGATGGACCAATAATGAAATCAACACCTGCTTAGAACTTTTTTTTTTTAATTAACAACATTCGATCGTTGCACCCAAAACACTTCATTCGAAAATCCAAAACTGCTCTCTCATCCTTCCTGTAAACAGATACATGAATTAGTTATTCGATTCCATGAAGAAAGATAATATTTAGAGAACTTAATATTTAGAAGTTGTGCCAATGTGACCATTGAATGGGTTATCTCCATCTTTACTGCTTTGAGCAAGAACTGATGGAATCCTCTCTTCCATCAATTATTGCTCAAAAGCAGGTCGAAGCAACTGGTGACAAAGCCATGGGGGAACTTTGTTCAAAATTTATTTATTAAAACAAACACAATTTGAAATAAAGCTAACAGTTAGTTAATCGGTGTCTAGATTAATTTGATAGTAGGCTGAGCAGCAAGTACAAGGTCAGGGGCTGAGCCACCAACAGCAGAGGGATCGGTAGAGACTGGCGCATCACATTCTGACCGCAAGACTTGGCCAAAGATCTGACGACAAGTTGTAGATAATTGGACAAAGTGTCGATGTCGACTTGCCAGGGGGTCACAGCATTGGGATCGTTTGTGGCTGACTGGAGGAGGCATGTACTGCGGCTTTTCCACCGTTTGGGTGTACGAAAGGATCTGACAGTGTTGCGATGATGGTTGCGGCGTCTAGTCACTTGACTGGTCGAATAGAATGATGGCTGCAAGGTGGTCTCGTCATCACTGCCTACTTCAGTTGTATCCGTTTCCAATGGAAGCGAAAAGATCGACGACCGGTCAGAAGGTATGTGAAAATAGAGGTTATTTGTTAAGTGGCGGTTCAGAGAAGGCTGCGTCGGAGGCTCGTCAGGTTGTGTAGGAATTCTAGTGTCCGATTCGATTTGCATTGTCGGGACAACAGTGGATATAGTGTCGGTCTCAGGGGCGATTAATTGGCCAGGCAATTTCGCTGAGGTTTGATTGACTAGTGAGCAAACCACGACGCCGTAAGTCGATGTCGCGTCGAAAGAACCTGCAGTTGCTGGACTCATACTAAAAATACTGCTCATGTCCAATGCGATACGTTCTTGTGATTCCAGCGTGACGTTTTTCGGTGGATCAATAGGTGTATTTGTTGGAGGCACACAGTTGGAAGTGTTGAATTGGTTGGTCGCAGTGGTCTGCTCAGGAGGAGGCTGAGTAGTTGGTATCGGTCCATTCACAGTTGCATTGCTAACTTGTAATGTGGATGTGGCCAGAATAGCATTGACTAAATTGTTAATGTTTAGCTGACAGCCAACGGTCGTGCCAGACGGTCCAGACGGTCCAGAATCAGTCGAGATGGATAAGGCGTGGATCGTGATGGCAGGCGGTGATTGTTTGGTGTCCATCGTTGCTGAGGGTCCACTTGGCGGGGTCACGTTGCGGTCAATTACTGAGGTGGAATTAGCCAAAGCGGCGAGTGCCATAGACATTGGTGGTACTTGCAAGGTCATGCCAAAATTAAAATCACTTTGGTCTGCCAGTCTGACTCTGACCTTGCGTTGGGCAGTGGTAGTGGTCAAGCGGTCAGAGTGGCCAAGTCTTGCCAGGAGACGATGCTTTTGACTCCGCTTCATAGCGCTGGGGAGTGCCGCTTGTGCGGTGGAGTAAGTTTGGTTGACAGCAAATGTATTTTCTTTATTTAGAAAGCATTTTTGTGTGGACCCGAAACCAAACCGGGTGTTCCCTAATGTCCTATCAAATTTGCTTTTGAAATTTTGGAGATGAAGACTAATTGGAAAAATAGTTTCAAAAGATGGCCGCGCTAAGTTTCGGTGATGGATTTTTTTGAACAACTGATTTTTTTCGTAATCAGACCACCGAGCAACTGTAGAATAGTTGAAAGTTTGATGATGAACAGTCTGATTAGCCGTCAGATGATCTTGATATCTGGTTGGCCGATTTGATGGAACATGTGAGGAAGGGTTGGGATACCTAAGCACGTAATTGGGTCGAAAGCGTGTTGGGTGCAACGGCTGGGCAACAGGGGCAATGGTACGGTGCCAATTGGGCGTGGATACAGTACTGGACTGTAAAAATAGAGGAGGTGTTAAATTTGTGGGTAGCACATTGTTTGAACCAACGACAGCGAATGTCAAGCGACGATAGTCTGATGTAATGTTCGGCAACTGCCGTAGCCACTCGGATGTAAGATGGGGCCGTGATAGTTCGTAGTGGGCTGACACCGGCCAGATGTTGCTGCTTCCTGCTCCTCCTTCTGATGATGCGTATCTGGTTGGCGGGGGCAGGCGTCGTGTCACTGTGCCCACATCAGAAGTGGACGGCAAGTGGATCCGTCCCTGGTTGACTCGATTGCTGGACGGCGAGACAGCGTAGGGCAGTGGCGGCGGCGGCATCTGGGCACGGAATGGAGTTGGAGAAAGGGTCTAGGGTCTTTTAAACAATAAACAGGTGAAGTGAATAGCAAAATAAAATTTCTGTACTCCTACTCAGTTCTTCGACACTATTGGAGTGAGCCACAGTTTCACTCAAGTACCCCTGGATCGAATAAGCCAGAACCCGGGACTGAGTCGATTTCTCAACCAACTGAGCCAAGATGGATTGTACAAATTCAGCAGTTATGGTGGAAAATCCGAGAAATTATACATACCGGTTAATGTGAATGCACAAATATGAACAATAGAAAGTGAAATTTGCATTTCGATATCCGAATTGACAATAAAATTATGTTTGCCTTTTGACACGTGAAATTTAAGTTTGCCTAAAATGTGGCATAACTGAAAAGTTCACACGGAAGCAACTTTATGAAAGCTTTGGGACTTTATGAAATCTTTGGAGGGAAACTCCTGACCGCCTCAGCTGAATAAATGTTTTTTGACACAAGAAAATTCAAATGAGAACGAAAATGCAGATTTCATTTTTAAATACCGTCAATGACACTTGGGTACAGAGCATAAATATAAAACAGTTGGTAAACATATGAGAAAACCAAAATAGTAGATATCCGATGGTAGTAATAACAACAAGTATAGGATAGAAATTGATTTACTTCTGATCTACAGGAATAATTAAGAAATTGTGGATTTGCGATATGAAAAGACAAATTTTATTTATTTATTCTAATTTCTTATGTAGTGATGAAAATTTTAGGTAAGTTCATACGTTTGTCTATGTGTTTCGCATATCTACAATTTCTTAAATATTCCTGAAGATCAGAAGTAAACATTGTTTATCGACGATCTTGTTGCCGACTCTCGATTGCAGTTCAAGCGATTACTGGACTGGATTTTTTATATGAGAAAACATTATTATCTTCTCGGGCACAACCCCCATTTATAGTATTGTGTTCATTGACTCGAGTCTACCAAAAATTCGGGAAATGAAATTCTGCTGAAAAATAGCACCAATTAAAAGTTGTGTCCGGGACAGCGCCGGAAGAAAACGCCTGCACCTGTGTTAAATTGGAGAACGCCTGTGCTATCACGCAAAGCCACGTTCAGGGGGAGCTTTTCCTGCATTATCGCAGTTCCTTAAAAACAGTGTGTGTGCATCTGAAGAATATCTCGGTGGCCCAAATTCTCAAAACATTTAAAATATAATGAGGTCTGAAATGTAACTTGTCCTCAGTTGTCCCTGCTTTTTAAAACGAGCGTTTATATCAAGTGATGCATGCGGAGGAGAACAAACATCATCTGCTCTCGGAATATCTTAAACTACAGTCACCTGATGTCGGCGGCGGTGCTGCAAACCTCCGTCGACGAACCATGGCAGCGTTGAACTCGTTAGATATCTTAGCCTGTCTTCCGAGTGACACGAGACGTGGGTGCTGATCAGAATTTGATTTGTGGGTGGTCAACTCGCTGTCGCCAGCGATCTTGGCAATATAGGCGGCAATGAGGTTATCCGGAGAGACCATTGGCACAGAACTGGCCACAGACAAGCCGGTCTTTGGTTGTCCAGTGCTAGCGAGTTTCTGGTTGTTGCAATTGGTGGTGGCGGCAGCCTGCAACTGCACAAGAGCAGCCAAGATCATACGACTTCTGTCCTCGTCTAATGCCGCCTCTGGGTGGGTGTCTATATTCGTTGCCGGAACCACAGATGGGTGCAGCATTGGAGTGGGGGCCACCCTTTGGAAGCGCGGACTGGCGGTCACGCTCAGCAGCTGGGGATTGGCTAACAGCAGTTGAGCCAGCATGTCGCCGACGTTCTGTTTTGGGTGTGGCCCAGTATTGGCAGCGGGGTTGGGCATCGGGTCAACTGATGAGTCACTCTTACGGTTTAGTAGGTGTGGAAAATTTTCTATTATCTGCGTGTTAATAGAATCTAGCAAGGCCGTTCGTGCCAGTCTGCTGGTGGCAGCATCTACCTGGGCATCTGTCACCTGGGCAGCATCCATCTGCAGTTTAGGGAAGACGGAGCGTTGGCGTGACGTCTTGTTAGCAGCTGCGGCGGCGGCTGCCACCACTTGGGGCGAGAAGAGATGAGGATAGGCTTCGACGATCTTCGAATTAATGGAGTCCAGCAGCGACATTGATCCGGTCGCCCCTTGCGCACAGTTCTTGGCTCTGTCTGGCGAGTTAAGTGAAATGGCCTTCGTGGTGGTGGCCATGAACCCAGCGGAAAAGGTTAGCTCATGTGAATCAAGTTTGGTTCTGTTGGTGTTTCTCATATTCCAAAAAGTTTTCTGCACTATATTTTTCATCTTTTCTATTTCGTCATCTTTGGAGCCCGTTGAAATGGGTTCTGAGGATACGCTTTTATTGCCTTCCTTGAGCTTGTTGAGCAGTTCTAGCATGACAAGCGTCTTGATGTCTGCAGTGGTGCTGCTCTCCTTGAGCTTGTCCATCAGCTCTTTAATGGCATCGTTTCGTTTGCCGACGGAGGGTCTCAATGGCCCTGGCACTGCTTTTGGGGAGAGTTCGGCTGAACGAGCAGTCATACGGCTAATACTTGAGAGGACGGGGATGGGTGTGGTGTTCAAGGTGGCTGGCACACAGGTGGTAGGGTGGGTCTGAACCGTGAAGCGCAGGCGAGTAGACTGGGCGTAGGGCTGGGGCAGTGGGAAAGGGAGGAAGCGCGGGTAGTGTGTGAATTGAGGGAAAGGTTGCGGTGGCACCACCAGGCCTGGCCACCTCACTTGGCTAACGGGTGTGCCACCACTAACACATTTGGGACCACACTGGATGCCGCACAGGCTGCCTTGGTTAGCGCATTGGATGTTGCTCTCGGAGCAATGAGCCTGTCGTGGGTGCTGACGTCGGATAGGCGTGGTAAGGTTTTGCCAGGGCGATCGTACATACAATCGTTGCTGGTATTCGATATTCACCATGGGGCTCTGGGTGCCGCAGCGCTGGTCGTTGGGCCAGAGTGTGCTACAGGGACGACAAGTAGGTGGCACGAAGCAGCTGGGTTCGGGGTAGCATGGCCTCTTAGGTTCACACTGACATAGTGGCATGGCCATGATGGGTGGACAGACGCAGCGCGTATCTCCCATCTTAGAAATTTTGTTGTAGCCGCCATTATTGTAAGCTTTGACAAAGCCCTCTCCAGCAACACCGCCACTACCATCAAAACCCTCGCCACTCCATCTGGCCCGGCCCCATCTTTTGCCACTAGGGTGGGCGAGGTCGGAACAATCACGAGCACGCATCCGGCAAGAACAATTAGTGCCGGACAGATAACTGTCGGTTGGCACAATGACGGATGGATGCATGCACACGCAATCATTGTCGCCGTCGTTACAGCAGTGATTGTCGCAGCCGGGTCCCCTGATGTAGGTGACGCAGGGAATGGGAAAATCGGTGCACACGCCGCCGACTCGGGCGTTTGGGTTCTGGGTAGTGCACGTGCATGTGGTGGTCGGTTCGGGTGTGGTGCTGGTGGGCACGCACATGGTGCTGGCCGGCTTCCAGCACACTGGACAAATTTGGTCACACTCAATGCGGGGCAAGCAGAAGCCGTTGTTGATCATTTGCCGTGCAGGACGAACGAACGTGAAGTTGGGCATCGAACTGTCCGTGGCATTTGGAGTCCACGCGCTGCTGTCGCTGCCGACTGCTCTGTTCGAGGTGGTCAGTGGTAGAGGCGAGGCGGCATGGGATTGAATGACGTTGCTGGAGTCATTCCTCCGCATTTCTGTGCCAGACAAGGACTGTTCCGTTGTATTGGTCGCGATTTGGGTCGGATTTCGATCTGTGCCGTCCGACGACACACCGAGGAGGAGCAGAAGGGCCAGCATCATCCGAATCGCAGTGAATCGGACACAAGTGGCGGACTGCCTGAAAACACGCAAGCGACAACATATTTTGAAAGATCAATTTTAGCGACGTCAGTGTTCAAAATATACTGATAAGCAATGACTAACAATTTCTTCTCGTATGGAGTTTAACCTTTTTTTTCAAGAAGAGGCTGATATTTTATTCCACGATTTTGTCCTTTTTCGACCCACGATAGGCCTTTAGTGGGGATGTAAAGGCCGAACCGGATATGAAGTCTTACATGTTATGACACTTGTCATATAAGTTAGCGATTCGGAGGCTAGCAGAAGTTACGTTAGATGTCACGGGAAATTTACAAATTAGTTTTGATTCAAAGAAACAGTTTAAACAATCACGATCCAAAATACTTACATTGGAAACATCGAAGCGAGCGCAAACACCATCTTGAATTTCGAACTGAAACACATTTTTGAAATAGCATGCACGTGAGGCGAACACCCGCGCAATTTTAGAAGAGCCCTCTGGCGTGGCCAGCAACAAGTTGTCGATATCTCAATTTTCGAAATTAATGGCATTCATTTTTAAACAAAAAAAATTTAGGGATATAGTTTGCCATTTATTTTTATTTCCAATGCCGATATTGATAAGAGCGCAACCCTAATTATTGTAATCAGATTCTGCTTTCTGTTTTTTGTATTCGGAGATTTTTCGCTCCAATAATTTTAAACTTGATTTGCTCCCGGCACTTTCGCATTTACCGTCAGATGGCAGCACATTACTTGGATGCCGTAGGGGGAAAGCAATTTACCATATATCGTTGCATATACATATGTATTGCCAAAGATTCATAAACATTTATACATATACCCGCCAGTTGATTCCTATTTTATTGAATCACCTTTATAATTTTTTCTTGAATTCGTATGGGACAAAGAAATACAAGACTTGTCAACAAAACAAGATTTGTCGCTGATCTTAGCGAACGGGATTCTCTTTCTTGCCATGTCGGCCCCACTCGGGTCAATTTTCTGGGGTACTTTCTTTGGTATATGTCTGTGAAATATGTATATTTTGCGCTTGCACGCCAATACTGGGTAAGTTTGATCAATTTTAAAGTTGGCATTTGCAATTGTCATTTATATTTTCGGCAAACAATAATTCCCTTACTTTCGCTTAAATGTTGAGCGCTCATGGTGTTGGGGATATGGGGAGAGAATCCACGTGCGTCGCTCTATGGAAATTCTGTCTGTTTCGATTTAATCTAGTGACTATCTGATTTTTCGATCGCAGGTTAACGAGGACGGGGTCGTCCGTGGCGACTCGACTGAGTCAGGCGTGTCGATTATGTTCGTCCAAATCTGGAGATCCGTCACCACCACCACCACCGCCGCTGGAAAAAGTCACGCCCAGTGAGACCAAAAAGTCGCCGAGCCGACCGTCACCTAAAAGCTATTCCATCTCTGCTCAGATGATGATGCAGATGCAGGAGGTTTTAAACATCAAGGTGACTGGTTGTTCTGATCAGATGACGAATGTCACTTATTCCCAATAGTGTCGTGTGCGTTCATCGAATTACCTGATCCTGGCGATTAAATCTCTGACCGCTCAGGACGCTACATGAACATCGTCGAGGCCTTAATTTTTAGATTTTTTAGATTTAGATATAATTATCGCCACGCCGTGGCATTATGACATTAGTTCCAAGGGTCTAGTGAAGTTTAGAACAGGCTGACCACAGGCGGACTGCCCGCTGCCGGGATTTAAAGGTGGAGAGGGACTAGTTCCTGGGGGAGGCTGTTCCATTCGTTAATACTTTTAGGGAAGAAGGAGAATTGGCGTAATTGCTTTTGGCATAAATTGTTTGAAGTTTGAGGGAGTGACCTCTTCCTTGTCTTTTGGCCTGAGTAAAGAAGTTGGTGGGGGCAAGGGTGGTGAGGTGGCATTCGATGGAAAAGAGCAGTTGGAATCGATGTTCTCTTCTCCGGGTGGAAAGAAGCGGAAGCTTGAGTCCCGTGACTGGCAGAGTGATGCAGACGTTATGGCTGTAGTCACGCAGGAAATGTCTAGTTGCACGTCTTTGGATGCCTTCTAAGGAGGCGACAAAGTTTTGCTGGTGGGGGTCCCAGACGGCGGAGGCGTACTCTAGGGTGCTGCTAGGCAGCAAGGCGGCAGGAAGGATCAGCGGATCGAAGGTCAGAGAAAGAGAACCGCATGGTACGATCAGCTCGACTGATGAGGTCTGCGATGTGTGGTGCCCATGTCCAACGTGAGTCGAGCATGACACCAAGGGATTTGTGGGTGGAGACTTTGGCCAATGGTTGACCATCGGCCATGTAGCAGAAAGCGGATTGGTTGATAGGGTGTTTACTGGTGATCGACATACTAAAGTCTTCTTATAGTTGACTCGGAGCAGCCAGGTGTCACACCAAGCAAGGAACAGGTCGAGGTCAGATTCGAGAGTGTGACTGAGTCTGAGCTAATCAAGGTAGTATCATCTTCATAAAGGAGCATAATTGTCTCATCCTTTAATGTATCTTCCATTTAGGTTGGCGGTGAACGGACGGCTGATGGTGAATCGGACATGAATCTCGCTCAACCTTCCGGCAAGTGGAAAAAGATCCAAGAGGACCTACGGAAGCCGCCTAAGTGAGCACTACTTCTAGTTGGTGGGAGATCGAGAAGACTTAGGGAGGGGGATATTTATTGTTCACACAACTTCATGATAGTTTTGTTTTTGTTAACGTTAACGCAAATTTTTTTCACGTTTTCCCTTGATTTAATAAGCGTGAAGCGTCAACGACGTCCGTGGTGGCGAAACCCGGAAATATACAAAACTATAGAAGTTTGCGAAACGTCTCTGTTACTATCGTTTTGTACATTTCCGAGTTTCGCCACCTCGGACGTCGTTGACGCTTCACGCTTATTAAATCAAGAGAAAAGGTGATAGGATTTTGCTGCTTCTTACGCCGTCCTGTGTTTGCACCAAATGTGTTATTTTTGTTTTAAAAAAACATACCTTATATGATTTCTTCAATGAAAGGGAAATAGTAGAATGCAAGTCGTTATTGTATAATTTGCTAGACAAACACTCTCGATATAATTGAGTTTTTGAAAGGGGATGACTGAAATATACATGTAAATATTGTTTTCTTCTCAAAATCAGGAGATCTGAAGAATGCATGGTGCTAGACAGACTTTCAATACAGATGAGTTTCTGGAAAGAGCTGACGAAAATATAAATAATGTTTTCTTCTCTGATCAGGAGACCTGGTGAGATGAAGCCCAGCATGGTGTCCGCTGTAAAAGACGTTGCCAGGAGTCTCGGAGGTGACGTCCATAAAACCGAATCCGAGTTGTTACGCAAGCTGGAAGATCATGATTCCAACACGCGTCATTTGAAGTCCATCAGGTTGGCTCGAATTATCAATTATTCCTCTACGACGACATTGTGTACACTAATCGCGGTTCTCAATTGGTTGGGAAGCCGAGTCTGTGGAGTAGTGCAACAAGGTCCTAGATTGGATTCCCAACGAATACTCTTGTTTATTCGATCCTTGGAATAGTGTTTGTAGAACTGGGGGAATTTTCCTGAGTTTTCTTGATAAAGAGCCACAAGCAGTGATTTTCACTCGAATTGAAATTAAATGTTGCTAATTTTCATGTTTGACCAAATGATGAAATGGTTGTCCTTGGTGCCGTTTGGTCCGTGTTCTTTCGTTTCCAGTGAAACAATGTTCGGTGACATGAAGAGCGAACGCACCAGTAAAAGATCAGATAAGATGAACAGGGGTAGTGTGCCGTCGGAGGAAGCGGAGGAGGACGGCCTCACCGCTCACATGATTAAGATTAGCGCCAACAAGATGTGGTCGGTGGCTGGGAGTGAGTCGACCGAACAAGCAACCTCTGCTAGATCAACAAGGATACCACAGGAGCCCCAGGAAAGGTCAGCTTCGTCAGTGGTTATTTATTTTTCGGTCATCTTGGTCACAAATGTTGGTTTGTAGTTTGATTTGTGTATTCGCGTTTCTAGGCCCAAGATCACCAATCTCTTTGGTGCCGAGCCCCTTAACATTTTTAATCGACCGTCTGATAACAGCGAGGCTCCAAAATTAGGTGAGTTTTCAACTAAAATAGCACGGTTAAGTAAACGCGGTTTTTTTTTTTTTTTTTTTTTATATTTATTCAGCGTTAACAGCAATGATACATATCAAGACAACACGGGAGAAGATCGGAAAATGATCCTCTCTGGTCGGTTGAACTACGCGAATTTTTAATTTCGCGTGGTTCACGCGGCCGTGGGATAAAAATAAAAATTTGCGTGGTTCCTTAGGAGCCGATCTTCTCTGGTACAAACGCCGCTTCATTTACATGCTCGTGATCTTTTCAGCTGCCCACGTTAGCACAAATCATTTCAATCTTTTCTAATGGTCATTTGGTAGAGGAGAGCGACCCCGATTCTTGATTTACTTGTATATTCTTGTTTATAAATATTATCTAACTTATATGATCTGTGGGGGGAGACCGAAGAAGAGAGTCCGTTGAGTCTTGATTTTCAGAAAATGATTGAATCCAAAGAATCTACAGTGAATTTAAAATAGATTTTAAATTATGTTGGGTTTTTTTTTTGTATAATAGACATTTATTATTGTCGCTATGTAACCATCTGTCATTTGGATGTTTCCAGATTTCCCAAAACTTGAAACTTGGGACAGACTGGAAGCAAAGTCGCTCGAATTGATCGGCACTCATCCACCGGCCAACGGCTTCGAGGAAATGATCCAGTGGACTGAGCAGGGAAAATTGTGGAAATTCCCAATTGACAATGAACAAGGTGTGTTAATTGTTTTTTTATATTTTTCATTGTTGTTCTGCGCGTGTCATTGAACAAAAATGTAGGATTTGCTGACTGTTTGGTTAACGCATTTTCAGGCATTGAAGAAGAAGAAGCTAGCGTGGGCTTCCACGAGCACATATTTTTAGAGAAGCATATCACTGACTTTCCTCGCAAAGGACCAATCCGTTATTTCATGGAGCTGGTGCTGATCGGTTTGTCCAAGAACCCGTACCTCAAGGTACAGGAGAAGATCGAACACATAGATTGGTTTAGACAATATTTTAAAACGCACGAAAAATTGTTAAAGGAAATTGGAGCGATGGCCTGATTGGTTTCGGCTCAATTTGAGGTATTTTTTAGCTTTGTAATAAAATAAAATGTCCTACATTCATAATTTAAGAGAATCCATGCGCTCGATTGTATATTATTCTTAAGGTTTAGTGTCGTTCTAACGATCCAACGCCTCCTCTCACTGGATAATCCGTGAATTTTAATTCAGTTTTTTAGGATTCCCAAACGTTTGACAATTTAGAAAACAAAACTGTTGAAAATAAAAGTAGTTTCTTCCAATTGTGTGAAATAGCGATGTGAAGTAATTCATGACAAATAAACTAATGTGTTCAAACGACTCGTCGTAACCCAGTTGGTATTGCGACTGACTGTGTCTTGGTGGTCCCGAGTTCGATTCCTGGCAATGGCTCACGATTATTCGATCCCGGGGCACTGGTGAAAATGACATAGTGCCTAAGCACCAAGAGGGGTACTGAAAATCCTGTAGTGATATGACACTACAGTGAATTTAAAAAAAATAGAAATGTTAAATCTGGCCTTGGTAAGAAAAGTATCACTAGCAGCAATGGTATGGCAGCAATGGTATGACGTGAGAGCACTCATTAGCAAAATAATAGCCATCTCATCGTCTGAGTCATTTCTCTTATTTCTGCTATCGCATGAAATTCTAAAGATGGGGACCTAAAAATTTGCGGAACTTTATCCAGCTCAAGTTTGATGGCGAGTTTTCAATGAGAGAATCTAACAAACTTTAGGAATTGTTGTTAGGAACTAAATTCAAAACGACTTAACTTGTTGGTTGTTTTTCACCAAAATAAATTTTGCTCTTTCCAAAATGTGGAATTTTCCATTAAAGCGATGAAAGCAATTATTTCCACAGTTGTCTACGAATTAGAAAAAAATAACCAAGAACGTGATAGTTCTCGATGTTACTGGAACATGATTGGAAGATTTTGCTAGTGTTAGATACTGCCGACAATTCGCGTTTGAATTTCCCGCCAATGGATACTCCGACCTCCGATACTCCGATTTGGCAGCATTGGTTAGTTGGCAGCCATTTGCCAATCTGGTCACACTAGTAACTTCTGTTGGTCGCAGGGGAGACGTCAACGTTTGTGTGATTAGACGTCGTGACCCGGTAAACCCCACAAACAAGTATGGCAGGATCCAAGTTCCAATATGACGAGAGCGGCGGCACTTTCTTCTACTTCCTCCTGTCTTTTCTAGCCCTCATCCTCATCCCGTCCTCCTACTACTTCTGGCCCAGCTGGAGGGACAAAGGTAAGAGACACGGGACGTCCCTAGACCCTGACTGGCGAGAGGAGGAGTTTAAGCACCTATGGCCATGCAACGTGGCTTAGCTGCTGTTTTGTTTCAAAATTCATGCACAATCACAAAAATCGAGATGCACATAATGTAAATCACCGAACCGAGCGATTACCTGTGAACGAGATTGTGAGACTTATCACAAAATGATGAATTCACGTAGAAGTTGTGGTTAACGCGTTAAATAACATGACCTAGCTTCTGAGACTAGACACATGACATTGTCTGTTTTATTAATTGAGAGCTCAATCAGGTTAAAATAGGTGGGTTTGGGGACTGACCACCCTCCTTAGAGACTGGGGAGACTGGTCCTACCGTAGAGGAACTACTAGCCTTGGGCAGAAAAGAAGGAATAGACTCTAGGCACATCGACCAGATCTGGCCTTGGTTCTACGCTTGCAGGGTTTAACGACCTTGTCGCCGGTAAGATTACACAGCAAATTTAGCAATTGTTTCCATGAATTGCGCATAGCTGGTCTTAATAGATCCAGATTTCGACAATGTTATCTTCCACATTTTACATTCCGCGAAAGGGTAAGCCACACACACTACCGTAATCTTTCCCCAACAGCAAATAAGAAAAATTCCCTTCCCACAAGTGTCGCAAAATGGATCGGCTTCCCAAAGACCCTAATACAATATCATTCTCTCTCCTAGAGTTTTGAAGCATTACAATATTTAATGGTACGATTCGTCGTAGCGCAGTTGGTTAAGCGACGGACTGTGGTTCGGCGGTCCCGGGTTCGATTCCCGGCGCGGGCTCTCGATTATTCGATGCCGGGGTATTGGTGAAAATATGCCTCACATAGTGCCTAAGCACTGAGAGGGGTACAGAATTTTCCTGTTGTGATATACACTTCAGTGAATTTTAAAAAAAATTAATGAGGGGTTTTAGTTAGGACGTCTGGATGATATATATATTAAATGATGAATTCGGGACATGCCGAATGAAGGAGACGTGGCGACCTCGCTTTTATAATAATATTTTACTATTATTTTAATTAGAACTGATAATTGCGAAAAATATAGAGTTTCGTGCAGACCGGGAGTTGAACGCCGGATCCCTGGATTTCCGGTCCAGTGCTCTGAGCCAAGATAAATGCAAAGTGTCTTCATGGAGTATGTATACAGGCTGGTAATTTGCGAGAGGTATAGTGTAGTGTTGGGTAGCTCAATTGGTAGAGCACTGTGCCGGAAATCCAGGGATCCGGTGTTCAACTCCCGGTCTGCTCGAAACTATATTTTTCGCAATTACCAGTTCTAATTAAAATATAATGAAATAAATTAAAATAATCTAATTAAAATAATAGTAAAATCTATATATATAAATGCGAATGTATGTTGGTTTGTGGGTATGTCCTTTATGCATTACTAAACCATTCATCATATCACTATGACATTTTCGGAATTTGTTCACTACATTCCCGAGATGGTTTATGCCAAATTTTTCTCTCCTATGATCATCAGATCGCATCCACCGCGATCCTCAAACCTGGACTTCCCTGCAAGGCTTCTAGGTGTGCTCCCCCACTCACTCGGAGAAACCTTCGACCTTCTTGTCTCT
>JAQGBY010001826.1:0-26604 GCA_034698785.1 Mycogona germanica | reverse complement strand
CGCAACTCCGTGATAACCGTAGCTACCCAGTTTTGTCGGACCATCGAGCCAAACGAAAAACTCAAGTTATTACATACATTTACAGTACGTGCGACATTATTTGCAAATGGAACCTGCTTATGTCATCAATTATCTTTCCTTGGACCGTTACAGCGAATCCGAATAATTCACCAATATTTCCAGGGGATATACTGGTACTCAATAAAATATTTCATATTGCGCTTGCTTCTCAAAACAAGCACAATGCTTTGAAATTTATTAACCCGAACACATCATAAATTTTTTAATAAGAGTCTTCAAATAAAATTGAGCGACAGGCCGAATCTGAAGCAGAGCAAGCGCCAAATTTTCGTGAACTAACAAAATTAATGTATCAATTCGTGCTCCTCCAGTGGGGTCGTTGATCAATTTTGCTACTGCCATTTTACAAAAAAACCGCGCACAAATTACTCTCGAATGGAAGGAAATTATTAACTTAATTAATGATACTAGTAGTTACATGCAGGCAGATTTCAACGGTTATCTAGTTTAATTTTTTCATTTTAAATAATAGTTTACTATTATTATAATAGAAGAGTTATCGCCAACTCTCGTTCGTCTTTTTCGTCCGGTCTGTCCCGGGTACAACCCCCATTTTTATCAATTAATGATACGTTAAAACCTTTGAAGACCTAGTCAAATGCAGAAATGCATCATGAGCTGTCCACAATAAGCTTAAATGTACTCATTCAAGTAAAATCCCATTATAAAATAGACCCACAGAAATCCAGTGGCCTAAATATGAAGCCATATAATCACGAATTCGACCTGCACACGGTTCTTGTGTAAAGACCAGAAAAAGTCATTCCACTGAATTCCTACATTTTTCCTAACTGAAGCGCAGTTGTCATGAAACAAAAAAAATCCCCTGCTAGTAACCTATTGGGCAAACCTCAGGAGAAAAAAAAGTGAGAAATTTACATACCAAAATTCCATCGCACAACCAAAAATAACTAATTCCTCATCCACAAAACGATGTAGCCAGTCATCGATTTAAAAACAAAATATATATAAATATAGCTAAAATACGAATGCCTACTAATGTCAACATTGGTTTGTTCAACGGGTCGCAATATTCTCGTATGTAAAAGTTAGCAACAGCATATGGGGACCGCGCTTCAAGAATAGAATACCATCTCTCAACAAGACGACTGCCCAAAATATACATTCGACAGACTTATTTGTAAACTGAGATAAACGCACAAAAGGGGGAAACAATCTTGTGCGTTTCGCCGCATCATCATGCTTAACATTGAAATGGAGAGGGTGAGGGTGGAATTCCATCGGCACAGAAAACGTGGAAAGTCGAGCTGTCAGAAGAATCGGATATGAGGAATCGATTATGCATGCATCGGCCGATCGTCGCGACATCGATATAGGTGGAGACATTACAGTGACCGCTCGACGATTTCAAATACTGCTTGTGCGTGCGGTTAAAAACATCGTTTCAAACTTGGGCGCGAAATTTATCATTGGTGGATATGATGCGTGAGTGGAGAGAATGGGCGAAAAGCAAAACGGGGGCGTGTGTCCTACTTGTTCCGTTTGAGTCCCATTAGCGATTCCGCAACACCTAGGTAGTAGACGGTCTGTGCGATGCCGAAGAGCGGAGCGATGACGATGACCCTGCACTGGGCGCCTTTGAAGAATGCCGCTGGACCCTCGTGCTTCAATATTTTGCTACAGAAACACGATTCAATCGACAGTCTTAAGACAATGATAACTACATGAACATTCACATGACACATGCTGGCTTAAACAAAGAAATTGGCGAGTACATTTTCTTAATTATGAAGCTGGATGGAGCATTAACCCTGGAGCAGCATAAAAAATGGGCATGGTTCATGAAAGTTGCCGAACTTACCTAAACGCATCGAAGACGCCATTGTAGACAGTCTCTCCCTGAGCCTTGGTCAATAGCTGCAACCGAGTTTTCATAACTGAAAAAAAAAAATTGGCTTGTGAGCTTACAGTGGAGCAGGGGTTTGACGTCTCTCCCATCAATTCCATGCGTGTCGAGTCGTTCACTAATTCACAAAATTACATACATATTCTGGCAAAAGCTACTTCGATAAACTGTTCACAAAAAAATTGAAATTGTTTGTGATTCGTTAATGAAAAACGCAATACGTGTGTGTACACACATAACGCGGGAGACTGTTGGATAGATTGAGTTCACGCATAATATCTCGACCCAGACAACATAATGGAACGCAATTTTCATTAAACTTGATCAAAACTGATGTTTTTAGTATATAAAATCCTTACCATCGAAAGGATTCACGAATGCTGCCGCGAAAGCTCCCGCCCCGCAGCCTGCCAAAAAGGAGGTCCAGAAGACTGCCTCGCCGCTGCCGTCACTCCTCCTTGGTCCCTAAGAGACAAACCGATAAAAATGAGCAAATCCTCTGATGATTTTTTTACAATCATCTGCAGTCAACCGCACTTCAGGCGTTCTTTACCACTCATGGTGCTTAAGCACTATGCAAGGGGCACGTCCAGTACCCCGGGACCGAAATTTTCGAGAGCCCGCGACGGGAATTGAACCAGATTTTAAAAAAACATTCCAATTACGTTGGTTCGACCTGTTAAATAGTTGTTTCGTTTTTTTTTAAAAAAAGCAACTCAATGTCTTTCTCAATAAACTGAATAAATTTAGCAACGGTAGAGCCTGCTAGATAAGCAGCCAACGACTGAATAATTCATTTCTCACCTCACAAAACTAGATTGAGTCATTTTTGGCGTCATTGGGCACGACGTGACGAGTGACATTTAAAATAAATCTCTCAACAGAAATCAATCGTGCTCCACAAATAAACATTTACCATCAACACCCACTTGAAATCCTAATTTTGAACTTAACCCCACTTGACCTGGACCGGTGGCGCCATCTATGCTACCGATATCTTAAACAGCAAAAAAAATAACAAAAGTGATGTTCAACACACGCCACTATGAATGGCAAGTACTTGTGCACTTACCAGAGCGTTGAGGTGGGCGAAGAGCGGGAAGTAGACGACAGAGAAAGTGACGTCTCTGAGCATGGTGGCACCAGTGCCCTGGTAAAGACCGACGATGCCCTTGGTGCGCAGCAGGCCCAGCGCGATGGAGGTTGCAGAAGTGGCGACCACGGCACCCGTGCCCTCGGCAGTGCCCTTGGTCGCTGCACCAACCATCGAGAAGAAACAGTTTTAAAAACGGAAAACTACACACAATGCCTGAAGAACATTATTACTTTTTTTTTGGAACTGACCAACTCTCCCGGCGTCCTGCAGCTGGATCTTCAGCAGCTCCATTGGCGTAGTGATGATGATCTGACAGAACCCAGCCGCACCACCGGCCGCCATTTCACGGAACAGTGGCAGTTTCCTGAAACCACCAACATGTTTGTTGAATACTATTCTACCAGACTATTTCTTTAACAGAAACAAATGTTTAACGACGGAACTTACCCACTCCCCGTAGAGAGGTGATGCCGGAAGAAGTCATTCGCGGCCAATTTGATAGCTTTCTCTGGCGTTATTAATAGAATGTTAACAGCCGACCCTGCGTTAAAAATATGGGGATATTATATTAAGACAGGAATTTAACCACAATAACAAATATCTGAACATAAATTGGATGTCTATCTTATGTAAAGCAATCAAGCGAAGAAACACTGGTTTGCCGACGCCATATGTCGCATTAGAACACGATGACTAAAAATTTCCAAAATGGAAGACAACGGAACTGGTGTTGCTTTGAATAACTTCACGTAATCAGCCGCAGTTAACATATTTTTTCACCTACGTCAGAAAAAATGATGGCACGTTGTTTATTTTTGTAATTTGAAGTCAAAATCATAGGAAGCTGGCAACCAATAGAACTTGGAAGAAATTCCCCAAAACAGCTTTCCATATTGTAGAATGACATTTAGTATGCTGCAATCAAATAAAGCGAAACAAAATGTGCTTACCACGATACATGCCAAAATATCCCTCGGCTCTGTAAGTTTTTCTAAAGCAATCCAACCTGAAAATAAATTAATATATTTTTTTGCTAAATATTGATAAATAAAATGGTATTAATGCAAGAAGGCAGGCGATGATCCGCATGTGTGTACGTACATGGAATTATACATCCGCTCGCCGTTGGGCCCCACTTGCTGATTCTGTAGCCTCGTCTTGACCAGGTCCAGCGGGAAGACGCAAGATACGCCGATGACCCCGGCGATGCCTCCATTCACAATCTTCGGCAAAACGCTAAACCAAAGATCGAAACGGCCAACGGTTACGGAGTTTATTGATAAATCTGGCGCATGGGAAGCCTTGCCACAGCACCCAGAAATCATGGGATGAACGCTAATATTTTATGAATTACCACCGGGATTCGAACCCTGAACATCTCTTAACTCAATCTGAAAGTCTGGGTTGGATGAACATTTTTTTTAATATAATAAACTCCATCCAGACCGGGACTTTGAACACTCGCTCTGGGGCAGAGTGCCTTTTGCACTTGCCATTTGCCGCATGGCGGATACTTTTAAATAAAAATATTATCTTGAAAAACAACATCCCCCCTCCTAAACTGGCCCACCCAGGGGTAGGTGACCCCGAAATCCAACAAGAGGACAAATGGCATTCAAAGAATGCCTGACGTTAATAAAAACCTACTCAAAAATCTAATTGATGCATCGGGCTATGGACGCGCGCATGGAATGAAGGTGACGTTTTGACAACTGGCATCAAGGATTCACGCAACAACCACATCTCGCATTCCGGAAAAGCTGCTAAAATAGGGGGGAGGGGAGCACGTGACTAGAATGGCTGGACACTAAAGCAATGTCACTACCACACACGAAGACATTATCGGCAGTGGCGGCTCGTGATGGTAAGTTTTTAGAAGTCCTCGTATTGACGTCGAATTATAAAAAACATTTGATTTGCCAATGATTGCTTTTTAACCTCTTCCCCAAAATTAATTTAGGTTCAACGTGGACTTTCTGGCTACCTAGAACGAGCCGCCACTGTGTTGGTAGTTCTTTGACTGTCAGAGGTTATCTTTTTCTAAAATATTCCCACTACAACCTGATCGATGCATTGCATTCTACAACTTTTCACGACTCCTTAAAAATAGATAAAGCAGTGTTTTAAATGTCGGAAAGTATGTTCGCGTAGATTTGACGATAATCCGGGGATAATAAAATTAAAAAATAGCAAGTTGTCCCCGGGACAGCGCCTGACGAAAACAGTCTCAACAGAGTCGGTGACAAACTCATCAAATAAAATAATAGCATAACTATTATTTAATAAGAATAATCTAAAATGTCGTCAATTGCAGTGGGTTTCAATTTAGTTTATTCTTCAAATTAGTATATTTGAAGAGTTTGTCGCCGACTCTGTTCGTCTTTTTTCATGCACAACTTAATATTTATGATACTAAAATAGTTCACAAGTGGTTATAGCTTCTTTTTCGAATCAACGGCCTTCAATCGTTTCTATCATTTACTCGTAGTTTTTTTAATAGTCAATTCACAATAAAAATGTGAACATAATAAAATATATTTAATGTATACCATGTAATCGTGCTGACCTTGTATGACTGGGCAGTCAAGTCGTACGATAACGTAAATGATTACGCTTCCGTCACCGCGAAATTGCCAATCGGATTTTAAACGAGTTGGGCAAATCAAAAGATACAGATAACGGGCCATTTTTCGTTTTTAGAATAATTTGTAGACTTAAAATAATCGTGTTTAAATATTTATCAGAATCTCAAATTTTTTAGTCTTTCTCAAAGAAATATGGACAATGTCGGTGATTTTTTTAATGACTGTAGTGTTATAGTAATAGTACAGGATTTCCTGTACCCCTCTTGGTGATGAAATATGGTCATGACAAAAAATTCTCTATAGCCAAATAAAGTTTCAGTGATAAAAAATAGGAAAAGTTTTAATCGTATGATGTCAATTTAGGCAATGTACTTTGTTGCCAGTGAATCTAAACATTTATAATTAGTCATTGATTTCCGCTAGGCATCTCAAATGATGGAAAAGATAAAAGTTGCTGAGTTGACTTTCCAAAATAAATTCTAAAACAAAACGAAATCATCGTTCCTTGGAAAAATTAAGATAAAACACCGGAAAGCAAACAGGAGGGTCGTTTTACGAATAATAACATTATGACGTTTGAGGATTGCAGGAGATTCTTTCGAAAGCAAATTTGGAAAGTTCCACAGAAACAACATCGATTCCGCGCCAGTTGCGTTCAGTTGCATCACGTCATGCAGTTCTACCCTACATCCGGTAAACGAAAATATCGTACGACAATTTCCGCGACTCGGTTTCGACACGATTTCATTTGGAAACTGCCTCCCCATTCATTGACCCCGAAAAAGGAAAAAAAAAGATATGGACATCGCAAATAAACTTACGTGAATTCTTTTCTCTCAGTCATGTCGAATTATCGATGTGTTCGATACTCCAACGATTGATTTGGTGAACGCGGGTTCCTCGATCTTCAAACTGGTGAGCAAATTCCGTTCTCAAAGATAACCAACGATGCGTTTGTTTAAACTGGAGCAAACAACGGCGTGTTCTAGTTTCTCTCGTAAAACCCTGAACCAGGCTTGTGCCGAAATCTGGTTTTAAAGATCCCGGTTGGTAGCTCGAGGTTATATTCGCATCCAATTGCGATTGATCCTTTAACGGCGATCGGAGGATAATTCTGAACAGCAACCAACAGCACCGCTCAACGAGTAACTGGAAGAAAATACACACAAGATTTTAGAAAGAAAAAAAATTATCGACAGTGGAAAGAAAGTCAGTTCACGCACGTCAGAGACGAACTCTCGCTTTATTTATGGCGAAACCCGGCACCTACGCTCACGTGCCAAGACCATGCGGGTAGCCAGGAGTAAAAGACGCCGAGGAGCGTTCAGAAAATGAAAGTCAAATCTACTTTCTTAATTGAAATTGGCACTGGAATGTGCACTGGATACTAAACACACTGAATCCAAAATAGTGACCCGACAAAGAATATATTTATACACATTGCAACAAATGGGAGATGGTCTAGTTAGTTACTAACCAGCCCGTCTAAAAAATATTTTATTTGGATAAATAAAATCTTAACTGGCTATTTTAAAATTTATTTTTTAAGATGTAGACATAGAAGTGTCAAATGTAAATCATAAGACATTCAAATTATATTACATTGCTACCTGCAGAAATTTTTCCACGTTATTTCGTCGTTTTCGAATTTTAATATATCTTAAACGATTCAATTTTAATGTTGGGTCACCGATACCTGATCAACCAAACATTAAAATTGAATCGTTTATAAAATTTGAATAGTTGGGTACAATAATTCTCCCGGGCATCGCAAATTATTATAATATCAGCGAATTTCAGTTAGTGTTCTTGACATTTACGCAATTTTAAATTAGTTTTTAAAAATTGAAAACGAGGATTTAACGCTGGTATTTCGACACGCTCCACCGAATGCAACCGGATGTATCCGGAACGCATCCCTTTTTTGATGCTGCAACCAAATGGAATGTTTCGGCCCATAAAGCGAGACGTCCACGGACCGCCAAACCGAATGACGTACGACGGATAGGAGCCGTACACAAATTTAAAAAGTAATACAATGTGAATGTACACTAACCGTACAAAAAAGACTTTTGTAAAACCTGTGTACTGTGCCCAACTATTTTTAGCGATTTCTATAACTATGTAAACCAGCAGTCTGTCACTCATAGGTTGGCGAACGTACGACTCCAGTCTTGCACTCAAAACTAGACCAACCCGTCGGGTCGATTTTCCAAGTTCTTCCAACTGGTGGGGCGCTGAACTCGTAAATCTCTTTCAACGAAAACGCATAACCTACAGTAGCCGGTGGAAACATTTAAATAGAAACGCACCACCTACTCAAAGAACTTCGAATTAACAACATACAGTATATAGGTGTATGTAAAATGGCATATACATATTTTTTTTTCCAAAGTCGTTAGTTACCAGAATGTCGTAGGCGTATTTTTGGTGGCAGTTACTATCTTATTGCGGAGTTGTTGGAGACCAAAATTGGTGGCACAATTCCAGACACACTATACAGCTCCCACTAGACAGACGCGAACCTACGACAGGACGACGCAAAATCGTTTCCTACTTTTAATTACCAACGACTGAATCAATTACGCGCGGACAAAGTGCCGAGAACATACGAAGTCGTCAATCATATTTAAATATGCCGCGCGCGAGGATCGACCTTGCCAAGGATTAGCTGACGTCACGTCCTCCTGGACAACGACGGCCACATAAGTGGACTGAAAAACGACGGACGATGAAATAGACTTCCTCTCTTCACAATTGCGGCAGGTCCTGCACCCACATATCAAAAATTGCCCAAAGCGCACAATAAATTGCACACAAACTGTATTCCAGCGTTAATGATTCGTAAATGCATGTAGGACAATTAGAAAACAGGTTCTTCAAGCAATCTTTCAAAGAGGCTGTCAATTGGATAGGAATTTTGTTATTTAATTTTCCCCGACTATTCGTCCCGGGGTCTCCGGCGGATTCAGACAATCGGATCACGCAAGGCGACCTTGCACTTTCCCCGCCACGCCACGCCCCCTTAATTTACTCGATCGTCGTGCCACCTGATCACGTGACCTCCTGCGCCAGTCGGGACATATGGTATTTCTGTCCCAGTCTCCCGAAACCAATGAACCGCAGGGGGAAAAAATTCACTTCCTACTTTCCCTTCACTGCTGCGTTACACGAACATGAACCGTTCGTCTACTTCATTGTTCCGCAGGCGCCGGAGTTCTAAAGAACAGGATTTATTGATCATGAACGGATGAAATTCGGGATGTCAGGGGCTGTAATCTGGAACGAACCCTTGGATGAATGAACAATCTACAACAGATTTAACCACCTCAGATCCCTCGTACGGACATACGCCTGTGCGCTGAGTGGCCGCACCGGCCCAACGCAGCGTTCAATTTGTTAGAAATGTTGTGAAGAAACTCCTAATTTTCAGATTCTTGTATATGAGGTAGGGGAACATCCGTACTTGTTTCCTGAAAATATCATTATGGTAGGTTAAGAGTCGAGTCCCAGGATTCAGGAGGACATAAAACGACAAGAAAGGTGCGAGGTTCATTCGATTAATATAAGTAAGCAGCTGCTCTACAGTATAATTCCGAATATAATTACATAATATTTAAGATCCACATTACCTTTTCGGGATCAAATTTAATTATCTAGGGGGCGTGTCAACTGGGGGCACTATCTGGGGATCAGCCAACATTGGCTAAGCTACAGGTAACACGCAAGAACTCCGACACGTATTTTCAAGCCAAATTTTCACTATTTGATAATATATATTGCGCTCTTCTGGTTATTTTTATATGCCAGGGGCCGATCTATTGGTAATGCTTAAAAAACTACCCTCTGCATTGGTCCAAGATAAATCGGTTAACTTCACCAAATGAATTCTCACGAATTATATTGTAAATTTTGTAATAAATATGCGAGTGACTGATAACGTGACCTTCGACAAGTTGGATTTTCACAGTGCTTTTCAAGACTGAAATAAACTAAAAATATTATCACGATGGTATTGTTAGTGCAATTTATCAGAAGGGCCAATGTTTGCTCTTCCGCAATTATACCTACGCGCTTCTAGATTTTAGGTAAAGCTCTATTCTATAAGCGTTGGTTTGTATTTTAATAAATTCAGAGGGTGACGCAACGCAATAGGTTGAAGGGCAAAGGCGTTTATGATTTCTAAATTATTTGGCAAGGCTGAATTGACCATTAATATGATTTCGAAGTTCATCGAGTGTGAGCGTTTAATATCAAGAGTCACTAAACGTGAACTCAACTAAACGATATTCTAATCAAGCCAATATGCCCAACGCACCCTGGATGGAAGACCATCAAAATCACTACCAAAATCTAGGTAATCGAGGCCTCCCTCCTCCGAGTGCTCAAGGTCTCCGACAGGATCAGGCGACATTCTTACCAAATGTTTCCTGGGTGTTTTCACGCAAAGCACATATGGACAATCTCCTAAACAACAATCGATGCTTCAACAGTTGAACAAGGTTACGGCACTTTGTGTTTCGTCACATAAATACACGAACGGTGGTCCCAAAATTCCGGAAGACTAGTGGAAAAATCTGATGCTCACTTTTTCTGTCACATACTATCACTGAGGGCAGGCCTAATTAAATATTGGCCATGGTTGCCAAGAGCAACCAGGGGCGTGTATCGATTTTGACCCCGGCGCGGACTGACCTTTTGACGCAATTCCAGTGGATGGAGACGCACGCTGAACGCACCGCGGCTGTCTCGTCGCGAAATCAGTCGACTACTTAATAAAAGCTAATTAAAATTATTGCCGCCCGTGTCGAGTTACACATAAATAACTGGGTACAAAGTTAATATCTTCACGGACGCCATGCGTCCCCCACATTGGATTTGCCAATGTGACAGAGTATTACATTCGCATATTAGGTCACATCTCTACTGGATGTCTGAAATCCCAAAACACCATATAGCAAATTTTAATGACACATTATTTGTAACCACATATAGGTAAATATTACATAAATCATTTATACTAATTTTAAATAGAAAGGTAACCTCATCTCTTGTCAAAATTGTGTTACATCTTGTTTTTAGATATCTCCTGAATTTTAATCCTGAGGTTTGTCGGGTTGTTTATACTGGCAGCATTGAAGAGCCACTTTACCATTCGTCTGCGGACTCAGAGAGCGGGTCATTTAAAATTCAACAGACAGCTGACATAATTTTCTAAGCTTATTGAAAGCAAATCGTATTTATCCTTTATTTATATACTTCTTTAAATTATTTTTTCCAAAAAAATAATCTATATACAATTCTAAATGTCTGTATTTCGGAGTAATGATCCCATTCTGCCTCCATCCCGCTCCATTCAAATTTTGCGCACCCTTTTGGCTCGTGATGCGACATCTGGTGAGCGCCTTGGGCAACGATTTGTGACGCTCGTTTTTTAACAAACTGATAACATCAACCCAGTTTCACACAATTATGAATATACGCTATGTCACAAAATGCAAACAACTCTGATTACCCAAAAATTGTGAAATCCAAAGTTTAATTTAGCCAAAATGTGATTGATCTGACATTGGCTATTGACGTGGTTCGTCCCACCAGAGCCAAAAGCGCACAACTTGGACTCGTCCGTTGATGCGTTGGTCCTTGGCTCCTTGCTTGATTCGGACGAGTCCAAGATGAACGCACGGGAATTCCTGAAGACTTATCGGAGAGAAACGTCACTCACTAAAGCCGTAAACGCGGAAATGTTAACAACATTGGGCTGCTTTCGGCCTGAAATCACGATATTTCCAAATAAATTAATTTCAGGTACGTCCAAGAAAGGTATTTTCAATAGCTACAACCTTGCAATTACTTGGCATAAAAGTATAGGCTTACCATTTCACAGCTACGGCTCAATCAATACATGGGTCCACCATGGGCCAACATCTTGTCCATACGGCGATACGGTTCATTACATCTACATACCATCTTTCAATGTTTACACTGTTGTTGACTTCAACTTTGTTAATGCAATTAATATTTAATCTTTGTTTTTCCCGCTCTCTTTCATGTTTAAGGAGTCCTTCCACTGCCGTAATGGCGCCTACCAAGAGTAAACTCGCCAAATTTATTGATGCTGCTATGCGAGCTAAACAATACGCACCTGGAACATTACATGCAAATGGAGGTGTACTGTTTTGCAGTGTGTGTAACACTATATTGGATCACAAAAGAAAAGGAACGATCGATCGGCATCTCGAAGGAACTGGTCACATCGAGAAGATGATTGGTAGGCAAAATGAAACTGAGAGTAAACTGTCTTGAGATTCACCCAGTGGAGGCCCCCTCCCTCTTCTGCTTCAAACCCCAGAAAAGTCAGAAAACTGCAACGTGCACTTTTGAATTGTTTGTGATTTAAATGTTCCACTTGTCGCACCAACTTCAATTCTTGATTCAGGCCTATGACTGAAATCCTCGGAGACGTTCACATTAGTGCCCAAACTTGACGACATACTTTTAAATTCAATTTATAACTCTGATTTTTTCTATTATTATTATGCCCGATGCTAGACGCTGCTGATAACGGGTACACCGAGGAGAGTGGTCTGGTCTCCAAGAGCGAGTCGCGGTCACTGCAGAGTGCCCGCGAGGATATCCTCGATTGGGTTCCGAGCAGCCAGCAGGAATGTTCCAGCGTTATGCAACAGCTGGTGGAGGTCCAGCGGGCCTCTGTGGAAATCCAAAGGGCCTCTGTGGAAGTCCAGCGGGCCTCGGTGGAAGTTCAGCGAGTAGCTGTGGAAGCCATGGAAAAGATGACTGAGGTCAGTTTCCGCAGTTACTGCAACACGCTAATCTAATTTTAAATATTTCATGTTTTCGTAAAATTCCGCATTTTTCTTGCGTCTCATTCAAAAAGTCAAAATTGTGACTCGTTAAAATAAGCTTCAAGGGCAAGTTTTCGCCATCGAAAAATGTTTATCTTTTCGGCGTTTTTAATATTAATTACAATTACAACATGTACACGCAATCCCAACTCCCATCCCAATATTGTCTGTGACACTGTCCGTTGGACCAAATCTACAGGTAACAAATCTGGCAGCTCTACGCTGGACTATGTTAATTTCCCCTATAAGCCCCACTGTCCCCACATGGTGAGGATCCCAAATGGATTCAAGCAAGGGTTTGACCAAGGAATAGTAATAATAATGAAATGTAATGATATTTTAAATATTTTTTGATCGGTAACTCTGTTCGAGGAATTTTGATGTGGCCGGTGGTAAAACTGTTTTTTAATTGTTCTCGTGTTATTTTTAGGCTGTCAAAAATCAGACAGATCTGATCAGCTCTGTCATGACTCTGGTCGAGAGGCACCTGAGCCAGCCACTAATCAACCCCTCCCCGCCTCCACCAACTAGCTAGGAGAGTGTGTGTAAGAGAAAGAAAGCATGGAAGAGTGGTAACGTCTCTCTCATCTCATCGTCATTACCATGTATTTTCATATCTTAAGATGTCACTGTTAAAGGATTCACCCTGAGATACCCGGATCCATCGTCATTCGAAAGCCAACCAGTCATTATATTTCGTCGAAATAATATGGTATTAATTTTGTTCATTCCTCATCAATTAGCGACCAAATTTTAGCTTCAAATTTGAGACGTACAATTTTTTGTTAAATATAGTGGGGGCATTCATATCAAAGACTTGTATTGTTAAGTCTCAACAAATTTATGATCACTGGGGAGAATTTTTAGCTTTACTGCTGTGCCTTTTGGTATTTGTGTTGTGGAAAATAATTTATTCTATGGAATCATTTTACGATATAATAAAATTAAAACTGTTTCATAAACTTGTATTCTTTTCTTTTAAAATATGCGTTCAAAAATGAGCGGGAATCGACCGATGTCTTTCGTAGTTATTCCTCTATGACGTCATCGTTTGGTGAAATTTCCGAAAAGATGGCGGCCGCCAGTGCTGGTTGTTGTTGGCGCAGATTTTATTTGTTTTATCAGTTTCTGCTCGCCTCTCGCCAACTCAGTCTCGGATTTTAGAAGCATTTGCGTGTCGGTCGCATAGACGGTAATGATAAAGGTCCCAGAAAAGTTGAACCAAGAAGGGAAGGCTCCTCTTAATATACGGCAGTTTGGTCTTTGAATGCCTATTAGGCCTATTCACTATTTACTACTTAAAATATGTACCCACAAGCAGCCCCCAAGAGAGGGGCCTATGGCGGGGGTCGAACGACCAGTTGTATCTGTGCTATTTGTTAAGGAGGTCCAGAACTAGAACTAGAACCCCCCAGGAGGCGACCTGATAGATTTGCCTAGCCTATTTAGATCGAAATTCGTTACTTCTGTCGTAATGAGTGCGGCAGTTGTGACGGAATCTGTGAAAACGGTTGCGGTTTGTGATTTGTTTGGTCTTGGGACGCAATCTTTGCTATGACAAAATTCTCTCTTGTGTCATGAGTGCCCTCCTTGCTACGGCACGGCGATAATTATATCTAAATCTTAAAAGCGATAGCGGACTGGCTGGTTCTCGACATTTTGTGATTTGTTTGGTTTTTCTAAAAATAATAGAATCGCATTAAAATTGTCGCTCTTTAATCACCATTTTTTCGCAGGTGAAGTAAATATAGGCAAAGAGTTGAGTGTGTACGAACTCTGTGAAAGATCGCAGGTTATGGCGGGCGGCGAGCGGGGCCGCAAGCTAGGTCCACGGGTCAGCGACAAGCAGATGAGTACGCTGCTCAAGCAGTTGCAGAAGAACCCGTTCCTCACCCGCAAGTCATCCATCTTTCCCGATCCGAATGATGAGGCCGAGATGGACAGCTCGGCGCTGCGCTCGCTGATTGTGATGGACCAGGAAACGGCTGCCAAGCACAAGCAGATGTGGGACAAGCTCACGTCTGTTTTGAACGCCGAAGGGCCCGCGGTGAAGTCACGGCCACAGTAGAAACAATTTTGGAACGCCAAAGTGTGCAAGGCGCGCTTCAAACATCGCGAGATACGCACCGGCAAAAGCCTGGCCCGGCTCACCAGTCAGGAGAAGAGCGTGCTGGCCTTAGCCGGTCGTCAAAAGTCGTCGCGGTCCCGTTGGGATGTGCTGCAACCCGAGCCGAGGGACGAAGATGGCGCTGGTGGACACGTTTCGGTAAACATTTTTTCCCGGACTGTCAAGTAAAACTTCCACAGTTATGTAAAATAAAAATGAGATTGGGTAACATACATCTTTTTTTATCCGTTCAGGGTAAAGCATCGGGGAACGAAAGCGAGGGTGACTCCGAGAATGGCGGTGGATCCCCAACTCCGTCTCGACAGTCGATGGACGAGTCCTCGGCCCACGCAGGTGACAATCAGTCTGACGAGGAGGAGGAAGAGGAGGACGCCGGTAGCACTGGTAAACACCGAAAGAAAGGAGCAGCAATTATGTACAACATTCAATATTTTGTGAACTATATAGAGTTCTAAATTGAATTCTATATAGAGCTTATGTCATGTCAGTGTCATGATCACAAAACATACACGCTACTCACAGGGGACGTTCAGGGGCAAGCTTCGTTGTGGTGAAAGTGACGGCAACCATGTTGCAAGAACACGCCTTAATAACAAGGAATATTATCCTACTCTCATAAATTCTTCAATCTCTTTAAATAATTTCCAGGACTGCCTATAACCCTACTCTCTAATTGTCGAAATACTCTCGTAAGGTAATTTGTAATTGGGGCCTTCTACTACAGATTCTGATTACGAGGAGCCATCGTCACGATCCACCCGGGCTGTCGCTGGAGGCTCCTCGTCGAGAAACAACAGCGGCAACAGCAGTCGCCATGGTCGACATTGGGTCTCGTGCGGTCCGCAAGATTGCTCGGCGGCACTGCTACAGCTGGTGGAAATTCAGAAGACGTCCGTTCACGCCATCGAAAAGCTCACCGAGGTAGGTGATGTGGTTTTCATTAGATCCTTTAGATGGACATCTCGTATTTTGTGATGCAGGTTTTTGATTTGTGTACTTTTTTATTTATTTATATTTCGCATTTCGCCATTTTATTCGCAGGCCGTCAAAAATCAGACTGAGATAATTGCCTCTGCCATGGACCGCATTGAGAAGCACCTCAGGCCGGCGACCAATGTGCCCTGTCCCACGCCACCCTCCAATTAGATCGCGACGCAGCACACCTTTGGTTCCGAAATATGTTTGCCACTGTGGCCGGTTTGGCTGTCACCCAGCAGTCGGTTCCTGGATCCACTCAGAGTCAACGTCCCATACTAGTATGGTACATATACTGATTAATTGCAAACATAATTTTTTTTTATAAACTGTACTCTTCCGACTGTGCGCTTGCTGTTTGATTTAAAATTTGTCTTAAATAAATGTGAATGTCTGGATTGCAACGAAATGTACATTTTGTGTGGCTAATGTTTCTCCTTTTTCGTCAGGCCCGCTCATATCTGAAAATGTCACATATATAGGAACCATATAAAATAAAATATCAGATTCAATTCTAAGGAAACTTTTGAAGAGAAAGAGAAATTTAGAAAATTAAATTTAAAACTGGCACGTACAGCACGATCAATCGTGTCAAACATACCAGTAATATTTTAAATTTCTAATTGAAATATTTCGGAAAATGGCAATATTTAAAAAAAAACTCTAGAAAAAGTTATTTTATAATTGAAGAGTAAAAAACATTTTTTTTTGTTATATCATAACGGAAGATTCTGGCAGTATGTGAGGGGCACATTTTCACAAGTACCCCGGGATCGAATATTCGAGGGCCCGAGCCAGGAATCGAACCCGGGACCGCCGAACCACAGTCCGTCGCTTAGCCAACTGCGCTACGACGAGTCGTATGTGAAATGAAATGAAGTTTCAGAAAATGACAATTTTTCGAAAATAAACTAGACTGAACCATAAAATGGAAAACATTGAACATGCAGCACTGGTGGCGCTACCTGTTGATATTTCAGCATTCCATTAATTGCTTTGATTCGCGCTGCATCGATAGTTCTCAGTTTTTGTAGAAAGATTTCAGATTTGGTTGGCAGAGAAAAGAAGGTCGCCAATACAACCACATTTTATAGTTTTTCAGATTTGATAGTTAGACAATTGCAATTCTATTTGGACACAATACTATTGATAGTTCAATCCTATTTTTGTGTGTCTGGATCGAAAATCGCCGTGGATAAACCGACATCTGATTCGTCAAAGTTAACTTCTACGGTGAGATCAATTTTCTTCTATATGTACATCGGTTCCCCGCACCTGGCTACACGGGGCATACTATCTTTAAAAATTTAAGTCATGCCAACAACTGCTTAAAGTTTTCTTAAATCTCAATCATTTATATGATCTTACTTTTAGGGCCAACAAAAGGAATAACTGACCCTATCAAGATGCCCCAAAATCAGGCAGGCGATTTTCAGGCAGCAGACGCAAGATTCAAGGCCCTAGCGCTTCCCGAAATTCTTGAAAACATATTCCAGCATTTGGATGCCCGGAGCATGGGGAGGGCCGCTCAGGTTTCGTTGTCATGGCGTGACGCCATCCAGCGAGCCCAACTATGGAGTGGTGTGACGGTGTGCTTCATACACAACGAGTATTCGCCACACATGTACATAATTGCACCAATGGAGAACCTAAAGGTCTGGGATACCATCATCAACATGACTGTCACCCAAGACAAATTGCAGCCATTTCCCATGCTCACCAAACTGATCGTTGGGGGCAGGCACAGAACCACAGACAATACCATAAACCTGATAGTTGCGCGGTTCACGAATCTTGTGTCACTCAAGCTAAGGGGTCAAGATAACTTAGGGGTGACCGACGGTGCACTGACCAAGATCGTCAGTTGTCTGAAATTGCTTAAACAATTGGATCTGCGTGGTTGCAACAGCATCACTGACGTTGGATTAAAAACCCTGTGTGGCTTGAATGGCGTGACGCGCGACAGAAACGTTCCCACCCTTCACTCGCTGTCCCTGTCAGGCATCTACCAATTGACCGATGTGACATTGGAGTGTTTGAGAGTCGGGCAGCCAGCTCTCCAGTGTCTCAATCTCCATTTAGACCGTCGAGCCTACAATCGCTTTTACGGTGTTCCCTATGGCTTCACGGACAATGGGATGACCCACCTGGCCAAACTGGCAAATCTGACCGACCTTGACCTGAGTGGAACCCCCATCACTACAGACGGACTTTTGAAAATACCAAGTTGCGGTTCGCGGTTGACTAGCCTCACACTTGACTTCTGCAGCAGTGTGGATAACAACTGTGGCCAGTTATTTTTCCTTTTAAACCACCTGACTAAACTGTCCCTGTGTGACACCAAGATTGGGGATTCAGTGTTGAAGTGTCTGGCCGATAGTAACGGGGTTACAACAATCGACACCCTCTATCTGATGTACTGTCCAAATCTCACCAACGATGCTGGACAATACCTGGCCAAGTTAAAAAACTTGCGAGTTCTTAACCTGACGAACTCGCCCATTGGCGACACTGGCCTAATCCATTTGGCCAACGCAGAAAATTCGAGGATCGAGATCCTCTCATTTGTCAGAAACGTTAAGCGGCGCATGACTTATGATGGAATCTTCCGCGTGGCCCGCTTGCCCCGGCTTCACAAAATGAACGTGTGTGACTGCTTATTCGGCACCATTTCAGAGAACATTTTCCAAATGCCAACCAAATTTGCACGAGTCAAGCGTCTCAAGCTAATGAGATGTGAATGCGCGGACCCTTATCGACAATGGTCGCAGGAGGAGTTCGATTTTAAATTTGACTGTATTACCTAATAAGTTATGTATTGTATTGCTCTTTTAACTTGCTGAAATCCTGAAATTCTCCAATTGAGTCTTGTACTTTTTAGTTTTCTGTGACATCGCAGCTGCGCAATTCTTCCTCCTCCCTAATCTTCAATTTAAAACCTTGGGACAAAATGTCGCACTACACATTCTCACCATGACAAAATTGTGCTCTGTCGTTGCGACTATTTCTCGTGCAATATTTCGTACCGGTATCATATTTTTAAAATACATTTTTCAATTGTTATCGCAGGTTTCGTTATCGTTATTTGCATTCCTTTTTAATAAGAAAAGCATTATACTTTTGCATTTTTATGCGGCATGTGATGATAATAATGTTATTATCATTAAGCTGATTGTTCTTTTTGCGTTCAATTGTGCTCGTATTAAAATGATTTTTACCTTATTCCTATTTCGCTGAGTTACAGCTGAAGCAGTGTTTAGATGTGCGTCCTCATTTTGGGTTAGTGTTTAGAGAAACCAACGATCTCTTTTTTCAACTAAAATTTTTTTGAAGCCTCAAAAAAGAAAATGAGATTACAAATAATATTTCGCTTTTGTGGTGCGGTCGAATTTTGTCAAACTGCGCTTGAAAAGGGGGTTGGGTTGGTTGGCCTTAGGACGAATAGGTCAAATGAGCATTCTCAGGAAGCGGTCATCCGACTTTTCCAATCAAATTTCAAATCTGTGAACAGAAACTCTTTGATGTGGCGGCGAAAAGGTAAAACGCGCCTTATTTTAAATATCTGATATTAATCGTTGCTTTTTGGTCCTCAAACGAGATGATCTGCTCTATTTTGCGCTAGATTTCGGAAAATGCGAAACTGTCCATGGCATTCGCACATAATATGTGATTTGGATTGAAACGAGCTGCGTAAAGCAAACAAACGGCTCACATTATAAATGACTGATCAAATCCATCATTTTCATATTATCTACACATTTGAAAAAGTCGCCAGATAATCCGGATTGTTGTCACGGTTTCTTTCAGGTCCACAAGATGGCGGCTACCAAAGCTCTGTTATTATCCTGGAGGAAGGATAAACTATTTTTCAGACGAGTTTAATATCACTTCTCAGATTATGGCGGGTGGAAGTCGAAAGTTGGGTCCCAGGGTGAGCGGCCGACAAATGAAGTTGATGCTGAAATGCCTGCAACAACACCCGTTCATGACCAAAATCGCGACCCTCTGCGCTGCGCCAGTCGAGGCAATGCCCGCGGATAATGCGCCGGCAGATGGAATGTCTACGTTCACGTCGTCCGTGGCCAGTGAACAGGAGTCGGCTACAATACACAAACGGATGTGGGAAAAACTCTCGTCCGATTTGAACGCTGCAGGTCCTGCAGTGAAACCACGATCACTGTAGAAGGCATGAAACTTGAAAAATTAATTATATGACAGCGTGGGTCTGGGCTGTAATGTTTTGGGTTTAATCTCGAGAGATAGCCTAGCTTTTATAGCAATTAAAGTAAGTCTTGTAGTAAGGGCAGCCAAATTGAATATCTGGCTCGTAAATCATTGGATTTCATGAATAAGGGGAAGGGTGACCCGGTCAGCTGAGGCAAATTTTGTGTGTAGTCAACATCACAGTATTAAGTGATGTCACATAATAAGAATTTTGTCATCTTTTTACTACTAGTCATTTTGGTCCAATAAAGTATATCAGGCGCGAATACGTGACAAAGACATCAAAGCAGGCAATTCTTCCAAGCCACTCAACAGCCAGGAACGAGCCATTCTTACGCTGGCTGGCGTACAGAAGAGGTCGATCTCACGCTGGACTCACATGCCCGACGGTCGGCCGGTGACGTTGGAGGAAGATGGTGGCGACGGCAGCGGAGGACAAGACACGGTAATATTTCTACAAAAGTTGCAAATTTCTGATTTCATGGAATGCTGATCAAGCTCAATTCGCCGTTCTTCGGGTACTCCCACTGTTGACGAACGCGTCTAAATTTCTCTCTAGAATTTTTTAAAATTCACTGTAGGATCTGTAGGTAGTAGTAGAAAGTAATATCACTACAGAAGTTTCTGTACCCCTCTTGGTGCGTAGGCACTATGTGAGGGGCACATTTTCAACAGTACCCCGGTCTCGAATAACCGAGAGCCCGCGCCGCGAATCGAACCCGGGACCGCCGAGCCACAGTCAGTTCATCAGTTCAAATTTATGAGAAAGATTTTTGTTAAAACGTCTGTGTGAATTTTAATCGAGAAACATGAACTTCGGGTCAGACCGAACGAAAGAGACGAACACGAGTGGCGGACTCGTTTGTTTATAATATTTTACTATTATTTTTAATTGCACTGGTAATTGCGTCCCGGTCTGTTCAAATCTCTGTATTTTTCGCAATTACCAGTTCAATTAAAAAATGATAGTAAAATATTATTATACGAGTCCGCCACTCGTGTTCGTCTCTTTCGTTCGGTATGTCCCGGAGTTCATGTTTCTCGATTAAAGTTCAAATTTAGCCTGATCAGAAAATCCAGTCCAACTAGATCAGAGTTATTTGTGGCACGCACTTGTCACTCGCTTTGATTTTTAACAACTGAAAAATAAGATTTGAACATTATTCAAGAGAATCGGTTTTCACAACTGACAACTAAAATGTTAAGAATAAGACTGTAACTACTAAAACCTGTGAACACGATAAGCCAGTACAGGAGACGGAACATGAATGACGTCGGTCACTGATCTCAGATGTTCGTGTAAGTTCCATCACCTAAATTTAATAGTTCCGGTTGCAGGGGCAAGCTTCCGGTTCGGCGATGGAAAGCGAGAGCGATGTTGGTGACGGAGAAGGATCGATGGAAGATTCGGTTCACATTATTGACAATCAGTCTGACGACGAGACTGCCGGCACTGGTAAGTGACAAAAATAATTTTACGGCTATTGATTAGATTCCGATTGTGGCAAGCTGTGGCTAAATTGACTTTTAATTTTCCATTCGCCTCCTTTTTAAAAAAGTAAAACGTCGTTTTTTCTTCCGTATTTCAACAGATCCAGACGGTGGCGAGCAACACGACCGGGGCTCCGATAACGTATCCATGTCTCGGAGTAGCAACCTCAACTCCCACCACAATGGTAACTGGGTCTCCTGCGGCCGGCAGGACTGCTCCGCGGCACTGCTGCAGTTGGTCGAAATTCAGAAGTCAGCCGTGCAGGCCACCGAACGACTCACCGAGGTCAGTAAAGTTGACCAGATCAGTTGCAATTCTGAATAATTGTTCAATTTATGTGCTACGACTCGTCGTAGCCTGGTTGGTATTGGCTCGGTGGTCCCGGTGAAAATGTGCCCCTCGCATAGTGCCTAAGCATCAAGAGAGGCACAGAAACTCATGTAGTGCGGTTGACTACAGTGATTCCCGTTATTCTACGTCTTCGTGAAACTAGAATAGAGAAATCTGACGACTTTAGTTCACTTTCCTAATAGAACAATGTTTCCAATTTAAAGGCTGTCAAAATCATCGCCAACGCCGTCGAACGAATCGAGAAGCACCTGCGGCCGGCAAGCAACGTCCCTTGTCCAACTCCGCCATCCCATTGAGGTCCGAATTTGCGCCGAATTATGCTTCATTCCGAAATAACTAGCCACTGTGACCGGTTTGGGTTTCGCCAATTTGTAGCCGAATCTTCTGACCACTCAAAACTGACTTAACAATCGAACGAGTTTTTATTATGTGCATTCATGATTTTTTTTTAAAATAACCTTTTGGTAATTAATTGTACAAATTACAAGTTCACAAATAATGTTAGACGGTCTGTAAAGACAATTTGTTTAACCCGATATTTGAGACTTGAGTTGCGCAACTGTTTTTACACCAATTCATGCAGCATTTAAGTATTAATAAAGAAAAACCGGATATACTTTTTAAAACAAACATTTATATCGCTATAAAAAAATTTAAGCACCACATTTCATTACGTACGGCGTGGACGGACACAAAAACTGCGTCCACGCCGCAACAGACGAGACATACGTTTCGCGGTGACGTCACTACTATCAAATTTGCCTCAAACAAAATAATTAAGACAATAACTCACCATCGTCAAAGCAAGTTACTGCTGAGAAAACGGCAATTCTTGTAACTCACAATTTTAGGAAACGTTCGTGGTGGTCCGTGACGCCAGTAATTTACAAGAGCAACGAGTTTTTTTTTAAACCAGGACTGAGTCGGGTGAATTCCCTCTTATAATTATTACCGCCGATATAAAATGCGAGAATGTTCCGAACCACATCAACGACGGGTAACAAATAACATCCGTATCTCGTTCTTACTAAAAAATTTAATTTCAAACCACCTAAGTACAAAACCTTTATCTTAATTTTGTAACATTGACTTGCTCAAATTAATAGCGACAGAAACGATTTTAATCTGAAGCGATCAATCAGAATATTTACTAAATTCTGACTTCCTACTTTTAGGACTTCCTAATGCACTTGTTTGGCGATTTCATGCAAGAAAAACTTGAAATAAGAGCGAAAGCAGAGGCAAAATTGTTTCCGACCAAACTTCTGAGCTCGTCCAAAAAATAAACGGGAGACGGGCCACCAGAATTTCACAGTTGAGAGAAGTGACTAAAGTGGGTGGCGAAGCCATTAGGGGGCGGGCGACTCAAAGCACTGTACACTTGGGATGGGAAAGAGCAAGAGGAAGACATCTCCTTTACTTCAGACATCCTGGATAGGGGTTCGGGATTCACACACATTTTTTAAAATCAAGATTTGTATTTTTTATACAGAATTGAAGGAGCGTTCTCATGGTAGCGGGTCGACGATTCGAGGGGACAAATTGTCAAATGGGTGGACATGCTGTCCAGTTGTTTTTGTTTTTCCAACCGAGGAATGCTGACGCAGCAAAGATTAAATTGGTTATGGAGTTTTCTCTCCTAGTACATGCTACAAAAATTTGGAAACGCCAGCCCACATAGGAAGTCTGAAATTTCTTATTTTCGGAAATTATGACAAACTTTATACAACCCCGAAAAATATAATTCGAATTAAGAATTTTTGGCAGTTAGTTACCTTTTGCAGTTTAAAATATTGTGTCACGTTTGGTTCCCTGGTTTCATCAATGATCCAATCATTTGCCGATGCCGATTATCATTAATATAAATACATTACGTCGCAAGACGTAAGCCAAAACGTCGGCAAACAAGAGAGGGATAACTGAGAGGAAAAATCAAAAACAACCGACAGCAGTGCACATTTATACATTGCAATATTGTAGCTCTTGTTTTGACGGACGGGGCGTCGCGAAATACGCGAAACCGATTTTGGCCCTACGCGTATTTTCTGTCAAACGAACAAGGACAAAGGGTCAGAATGGCGTAGAATCGTTGGCGTCTATCATTTTACGGTACTTCATATTCCAACGGAAGTGTATTTCTTTTAATAGAACATCAGTTTCCGATTGCTTTTGTCGCTCCTGGCCACCAAATATTTAAGATTATTCTAATTTTTCAAGTCATTCCAATGTCAAGAGCATGACAATTCCATTTTATTATTTTAGATATTATGCGTCACGTGTTGAATCTTTGAAAGTAATTTGGGAGCCAACACCGCTTTAGCCGGACAGTGACACAAAGAAAATTGTTAGGGAGACTTTGCCCTAATTTTTCGAAATACTAATTCTAATTTATTTCAATTCCACCACCATTTGAGATAGTTGTCTCCCTGTCGTCGTATTTTAAAAACTCTGTCCAAAAGTAGCTGCCAACATCGGTCTCGGATCGCCGACAAAAAAAAATTGTCATTTTTCCCTGCGTCCGCGACAAAATGTCAGTCCGTCTAGACACCACTATTCATTTGAGATGTTGGCGGGCCACCTGGAGGAGGAGGAGGAAGAGTTTGTCCGTAAACCGCGCCTACCTCTCTCTCCCCCTCATCGACTGAGACTATGGGAACGCTCCCGTGACACGTTTTTTGGATTGTCGCCGATGCCGCCACCGGCTCCGTTAATCTTGTACTCGGGCGGTAGCTTGTCAAAGAATGGATGCTTGAGTGCGTCAGTCATGGCAATTCGCTGTGACGGCTCGTACTCCAGCATCTGTGAGACCAGCTCGAACAGCTGCCGATGGTCTTCCTCGTCCGACAGCAGGTAGCGCTGTAGTCAAAGAGAGAGCGGCCAATCAGATACAGTCGAATGAAATGAAGAACAAAAAAGCTGAACGTAGGATAATGCTGGTTTCGTATCGATAGGTAGCCACATCAAAATTGAAGCACCAGGGTTACGCAGTCTATTGAGTATTTTTTAAAGTTTGAGGAAAAGCACTTCAACTAAAAATTGTTAGTTTCTTAGTATGACGCTTACCCTGAGTGGCTTGCAATTTTCCCTGACGTAGCGGCCGGCCGAACTCTTGTCGTCCCAATCGAGACGACCGTGATAAAAGTATTTAGTTCTGTTGGAAAGAGCAAACAATTGAAATGTCAGTTTAAAAACAATCATAGATGAAAGAAGAATCAAATAGCTTGAAGCAATAAACTGAAAGAAATAACCTCAATATAATATATAATTTTATACTTGGGGGAAATAGCAATACTCACTTTGTTTTTCTGCACATCCTGTAAGGAAGAGGACCAAGGATACGCTCCATCATTGCTAGGTGCTCCCTATTATCGTGAGTCTACAGAGGAATAAAACCCAATAAAATCACCACAGCGAATGTAGCGGTCAGACAAGTAAATCGCAGACATGCTGTTGCCAAAAACTAGAAACAACTGGAGTTTCACTGAAAAACTTCATACAACTTTGTTTTTGTTTCATTAATTCTATCAACTTTAAACCAGTTTCTCTTTTGCCAACATAACTTATATACCAACATCGCGCAATTATTCACAATATTTCAATTTAACTTATTCTCAAGTGAAACCCTAGTTGTCGCCATGCAAAAAGTTTCACCCACCAAAATGCCAAATCCAAAATGTGTTCCAAATTTCGAATCAACTCGCCAGAAAATAGGGTTAGCAATTTTTTTATGTCACTAGACACAGCTCCGAATTAGTAATCCCAACTTGCGATTCATAAAACAGGTTGGACTACAGAGTGAGAGTTCAATGCATGCACCGTCTCTTGCCTTTGGAGAATGTGTTAAGCAAAGCAAATTTCTCTCGCGCAACAAAAATACTTTGCAAAAATCTTCCCCCGAACACAGGTGAGGGCCCGATATTTTCGCGTCATACAATTTTTATATGTGTAATGCTATGTCCGATTATGTACATAACAATGACGTTGAATTAAAAAAAAACATCTAACATCGCAGAAAACATTTATATAAACAAATAGTTGTACCAGCAAGTCTTGACACAATAAAGATGCATTGGTCGTAATTTACGCTCACCTGCCGCCTCTCAAGCAATGGAAATACACGTTATTAAAAACATTTACGAATTGAAATATTTAAATGAATTTTTCGTTTTGGACATTCGGCTGCATTTAAAATTGGGCCCACAGTTTCAATTGGTTCTGCTGCACTGTCATAAACGTCCTATTAAATACTAATTTGTTTTGAAATTTACGAATATCAGCGTCCACAGGTCTTACACGCAATTGAAACCTGCAGACCCCGCATTAGCGACCACCGTTCACGGCATCGAACTCGCTCCTCCAGCAAGCAACTAGGGCAGTCACAAGCATAAACAAAACTCGGGGAGAAGAGACGATCATAGTAGTTGTTGTACATACACAACCGTTGTCCGACTCGGTCGAGTCCGGGCTCACCTGAAAGAGCGTCATCCCCAGATAGAGTTCGAACATTATGCAGCCGGTGCTCCAAACGTCGCAGGGTTGCGACCACCCCAGTTCTGAAACGAAATGCCCCGCACGCTATTAGTTATAGTTAGTCTATTGGTTCTTAGGCCTACCAATGTCGATTGCCGGTTTTGGTTAATAGGAAAAATAATGTTAGTCACGTTTACTAAATACGCCTCATGCAAATATAGTATCTTTTATTTTACTAGGAATCTTCCGTTCTTCCGACAAAATTTCTTTTAGCGTAAGACCTTTGCGAACATGTGTTGTCATGCAATCAGAAAAATACGTGGACTTGTTTGACTATATAATCTTGGTTGGCTACTACTACAAGACAAGAAACACTACTGTGTCATTTCTTGATATCCTATATTATAAAACAAAGAATTGGATTTTGGTGTTCGGAGCAAAATTTCAGAACGGCTCAATGAAATCGCAT
>JAQGBY010001825.1:0-26607 GCA_034698785.1 Mycogona germanica | reverse complement strand
CAGAAATGTTCATCGCTCTGTGATTGGCTGATTTGGTGACGTTTCGCGTTCAAAGTTGCGAAACGTCACCAAATCAGGCAATCACAGAGCGACGAACATTTTTGTTCGCTGGCGGAGTTTGTCGAGAAACCTTACCCAGGTTTATTCGCAACTTGAGGATGGATGGCGGGACCCCGTTAGTAGGATTAATTCCAGTCAACAAAGATCCAAAGCTAGTTTAATGATGTTACAACACGTCATCATTTACCCCCTACCCACAGGTCACAAGCATACAAGTCGACAAGCGCAAGGACAACGCCTCGAGATAACGCTGCTCAAGCCCAATGTCGCAAACTCAATTTTCGCCAATTGCCACAACGTTAACGGAGCTGCACGCAATATACATTTATGTACATGCACACTCTTTTATGATGTCCCCCATTAACCTTGACAATTCAAACAACGTCAAGATCCACTTTACACCGCTACAACCTATCCTCCTGTGACCCCCCATCACCAATCCACCTTTTAACACTAACTCTATCGAAACTGATGGCACCTTGAGAAAAGGTAAGGAACCAGTAAACACCAAATGGTGCCAGGTGGACATGGCGTCCAGTTACAACAAATTACAAATATCGCCTTTAAAAAATTATGCAACTAAGAAAAAAGAAGTAAAGAACATAGTTTTCATCCAATTTTCAAGTGGATGCAGGAGTCCTCAGGAGGATTTGAGACATCACCCACAATCATCACATTCGGAACAAGTCATAAGCTAGTACAACTTAATCTTATCCGCGATTTCGTCGTAGACCGACAGAACGTCATTTTCTCATTATCTGAATCAAAGAAAGTGCTGCGTGGTTTTTGCACGCCCTCATTTTTTTTGTCCGTGGTAAAACATTGAAAGCATCTTTCGTCACAAAACCCATATTGGGCACCCACGTTTAACAGATTCCCAAACGACAATGAATCAAGTCATAAAATCACTCAGAACATGTCAAATATTTATATTAATGAAAGCTCTTCGGGTGTGACTGAGGTGTTTAACAGTTAATTAATAAAATGCATGAACAAAAAATAACAAAAAAACATGATTTTGAGACTGCTAGCTGTCTCAGATACAAATCGTTTGAATTTCAGATGATGGCGGCAATTATACAATTGTGTTGTAACGTCAACACAACGTCCCCAAGTGGCCAATTAGGAGTAAGCAAAAGTCGAGTTGCTGGGCTAGAAAATAATTAAATTTTTGAATTTAAAATTGAAACACAGTTGAAAACGAGGACGTTGGAGAATGTTTTTTTTACCTTGGCACAATTACAGGTAAACCAGCTTTGTTCGCTAACCAAATAACGATTTTCTTTTTCGCGCTAAAACCGAGTTTGAAGATTGCGAACACCTAAGGCGTAGGTCGCCTGATCAGCGGGGTTATGTTTAGGAAAGACATAAAAAAATTTAGCGCATGGAGCTGTGTTATGGGGGTGCCTTTTTGGAGAGCCGCGCGCACACCTCTTAATGGATTTTGGTTACGGAAGAGCTAGAAACCCCTCGAGGGCACTTGACCCCCCCTGTGACCCCTCTAAAAGATTAAGGGAACGTGCACGATGTGAACGATGCTATGCTGGTCCCTAGTCCTTCCCCCCAGACATTTTGCTTGTTTCAGACGAAACAGGATTTACCGTTCACCAACTCTCAAAAACCATTCGAGGGCCGAGGCAGACACTCTTTGTTCACCAACGCGCAAAGTTTTCGTCTACGAATGCATTTAATGGTTCAAGAAAGGAAATTTTTTGACACTTTCAAGGACGTGGTAGAATTTTATTTTAAAAAAAAACTTAACAAGATTGGAGGCGACATTTCTCATGACCTCAGCTACACAACAAGCATCACAAGTGTGCTATTACAGCATTTTTTTTAAAACCAGAAACAATTAAATTTAAAAAAGGACAGGTTGAGCCAATGTCAAACCGTCCAAACTCTCACATTTCCTTTCAATAAAAAATTCAAAGTGGAAAATTGTATAAGCCTTTGGTTTGGCAAATACGGAACCAAGACAAGACAAAAGATCGCGTCTTGCAAAATCCAAAATCAAATATTTCAACCGAATGTGAGACTGGATTTGCTATACAAGTTGTCGGAGCACACGCAATAATTTATTTGTGAAAATAGAAACTAAACGAAACTACAGAGATCATTCATCAATAAAAAAATTCAAAGTTTCTACAACTTCAATTAGTAGCCACTAATTGTCCGGCATAAACCTGTCTACATGTGCTAAAAACAAGACAAAAAGTAATTATGAATGAAATAAAAAATGTTAACGGAACCAGATCATATATTCAAAATGTGTTTGCATAAATAAGCTCAAATTAACATTCTAAACTTTATACAATAACAAACGATTACACAGAGGTAACGTTCAGTATGTAAATCAAATTCGTCATATTCACACAGACAAGTTCAATGAATTGCTTGTTCATTGGTTCGTCGTAAGTGAGTCCCAGCCTCTCAGTCCCGCCAAGGACGAGCCGCCAACTCCAGTGACTGGAATTCGCGTTTACAAACAAGACCACTTTCACTACTTGTGCGGTGAGGCAAGACTCTTCTCCCCAAAACTCGCTCCTAACATCCCCCCGCCCCGCCCCTATTTCAACCCCAACTGTTGTTCCCCAGTGCACACACACACAGCGAGAAATGCGCCCATGGCCAGCCATAATTTCTAATGTATACAGTCTCGCGAGAAAATACGTGTATATGTATTTCCAAGCCTGTCTTACTAACCCATGATAAGTCATAAATTCGCGTAATAAGCGTGCAAATTGCAGAAGTAGGTGCAACAGCAGCCACAATCATAGAACAAAACCAACCTTGTCATCGTAAAAACGCGAATGTCGTCGTATAGGGGGCGCACACCGCACGTAGTTTTTAAAATATCATTAAATGCGCCGTTTACCAAAACAGGGTTCGGTGATAATAGTGAATGGCAGTTACGCCTCCCAAGGCGAGACATATCATTTGAGAGAAGACGGTAAATCAATTCGCCAAGTTACTTATTTTAACGACCATCCGGAATTTCACCAAGTTCAGCTGGAACTTTGGAAGACAATGATCATCCAAACAATTTTCATTTTTGTATATTTATCTTTTAAATTACACTGGGGTTTTCACCGAGTGTCGAATCAACGGTATTTATTCCCCACTGCTCTGAATATTGCTAAATATTGATGAATATCTAACAGTGTAGGGTGCGGCAAATACACTATCAACAGCGGATCCTAAACACAATCTATCAATCGCACACATATACAATATTCCCCTCTATGCCAACCAACTTTTTAAGTGACGACAGTGCAGTCCATTGATAATTTCAATTTCAGCTGGAGTGATTAAGAAAGTGGCTACGAGTGGGCTCACAATGAACCGTTAACGGTTGGGCTCGCGGTTCGCTGCTGGTCACACAAGAAAGAGATGAGCGTGTCATCATGCATCTGCAACCCGCCCCGACGTCTACACAACTATTATTGTAATTATTCATTCGGTTGACCCGTAATTAATAGGATCGGCACAACTTGTGGCAGTTGTTAGTGGCATTTAGCAGCAACACAACCACACAATTACCAAGTTCAGCGACTCCGCGCAATAACGCATGGAGCAAGCAGCCAGCAGCAGTAGAACGGCTTACTCGACCGAACTCGACAAACAGCTGGACGTCAGCCATTGAACAAAAATGGCCGTCTCCACTCGAGCCGAATGTTCCCCTCACCCTCAGCGTCGCCATCAACACGCTCAAAGATATGAAATCCAAGCAGCAACAGCAATACTACCGAGTGCACCACAATATTTATGTATTTTAGATATTGCAGGAAGGGTATAGAGGTCAAAACCAAATTTTCTGTAGCAGTTGTTCCAATTTTATCACAGAGGAGTGCTGGAGTTTATTTATCGTTTATTTGCGACTCCACATAAGATTTTTAATGAGATCAAAAAAATTGTGTCTACAAGCTGTAACCATCTCGAATTTAGGACTGACGCGGATCTCAGGAGGGAAGTGCTGTCAACCGTGGTGGCGATCGTCCGATAGAGGCTCCCATTTTGGAAAAAGGCGAAAATGTAAACATCGCTTGCTGGAAGGAGCCTCTGTGTCAAGGGGGAGGAAGGGAGAACTTGTGAGGGGGCAGGGCAGGGGGAAAACAAACGCTTTAGGGAACGTGAACGGGATCCCTCCTCCTCCTCATCCTCCATAAACGCATTTGGGGAGGGGGTAGGCATGGGGGGACCAGGGTGGCGACGATGAATGGAGACACTAATTTAATGAGAAAGGGGCAGCATTAATACTGCCTGGTCGCCGACATTCACCGCGCCATTTTTCTAGCGAATTGAATGGACGGCGATGAAGCTCGATTTAAATGGCGGAAACTTGGTTGTCGGAATACACAGTGGCCGGAGTACCCCGACCTCCTTCCACACCAGCAGATGCCTCACCCCCAGTCGACCAATCGCAACCGACGGAAAAGAGCAACAATGGTGTGCAGTTGCAGAACCATGTATTTTGTCACAATAATACCTCGTTCTGCGTCGAATGGCCGAAAATTGCATGCAGGCTTCGGGGAAACCAAACCTATGCATCCAGATGCATTGTCACAACATGGGTCACCACTGCACACAATATCGTCCAAAAGCAGACTTTCAATGAAAGCCAGAAAATCGGTCAAAGAGGTTTACGGACTAGAGTAGGTGCAGCGGAAATGTTGATCAGTTTTCACGTCACCACAGCAGTAGTGGTTCGAATTAACGAAAATAGCTTAAAAGGCAGAATGTATAGTTCCTCCTGGAGATAGTTAATTTAAACATGTCAAATGCGAGTAAACATGTACATGTATAATAAAATAAATGTACATGTACAGCAATACAAGCAATATTCGGCGTATCAGACGCATGCTTCGTATCCGCATCAGTGTTCTCTCACGAATCGATCGATGCCCACGTCAAAAAATAGAAATCTGTCACAAGAAACCCAAATCAGAAGTGGTTACATTGTTGAGTGTTACATGTTGGATCGGCACGCTTAAGAAATAACTAAATCGAGTGGTCCTGTGAAGCACATATTTATACTGTAATGTGACAAGAGTAATTTATCTAGACGCACCAGGGGCGCAGCAATAACACACAATAAATCTGTTCAGAAAAAATACCATTTCAGAAATGCTATACGTGTCTCATGGTCCCTGTGTAAATTGGTCGGGAGTTTCATACGCGAATATATCGAGAGTTCATCGTCCACTAGTGCAGCTCATAAACAGATTAATTTCCGTGTCATTAATCGGAACCGGATATAAGAATCAATTGGTAGACACTGAACGCATGCTCGGAAGGAAAAAAAATACGACAGTTTCAAAATACCACGTCCAAATTCACATAATTTGCGGGCTATGTGTCGTCAATTCAAGCTATAAATACGGTATCCTCAGTTGTATCATCCGCATCGCAGTTCGTGTCAGAAGAATAATTTTCAAAAATGTATTGCCATTTAATTGTTGACCAAAAATAAGATTTAGTGTATCAATCTTTTATTAGAAAATTAATATTCGTGTACTGTCCAGAGATATGTGCTTAGATTTCCATGGCAAGCTTGAATCTAACTTTGAGTGAGCATATTCGAATTAACGTTCACCCTGTGAGGACGATGTGTTGGGAGACCGGTAAAGCTAGGGCGAATTTCGTAGAACCTAACTGAAACCCTATTCTTCAGACATGACTTCACTTTCGCAAAAGCGTGTCAAAATTGGAATATTTGTTTGCATCCAGTACTGCCCAGATAAAAGCCACACACACAGTTTACAGTTTGCATAAACATTATTTATCCAGGCTCGCGCACACACACACACGGCAACAGGCCCGAACCAGGAAACCCCATTTACAGGAGGGATGACGCCAAAAATAAACGCCAGAATTCCGTGTGATGCGCATGTTTTACTCGTCGAATCATTCGCAGCATGCTCCCGGAAAAACAGGTGCCTTCCATGTTCCTGCACTCATTGTGACGAACATGAACCGGAAGACACCGAAAAGTCGGAATCGTGTCAAAGCTACCAAATGAAAGAGATTCAACCGTTCTGCCAAGATTTTTTTAAATCGCAAACACGGGTCTTTTCACACGGAAAATGCAGTTTGTGTGTTGTACGTTTTTTTAAAAATAAATAACGCAAAGACAATCAAAGCAACAACTGTTTTTTCGATGCTTCATGGAATTTAGATATTGTCGCAATTGAATAATTTAAAATGAATTCCTAAAAGAAAATTGGGTCAGCATCAAATGTTCAAACATACAGAGTACATGTAAATAAATAAACTATTAACTTTGACAAATCATAATTTTCTGAGTAAAAAAGTGAATTTTAATCGAAATTATTTGTATACCGATACAGGTATTTTTTTATATGAATTGTTTTAAGTAAGACGTAATTGCTTTGTCTGAATAATCATCAAGCTCAAATTATCTTTTATTGTCTTTCATTTAAAAATAGGAATTTTATTCTCCTCCAGGTAATTGCCCATAAACGCTAAAACAACTGGAAGACGTATTCGCCCCACATCAAAAGGAATTACAGTCACTTTTAATCTCTGAACTAAATTATCTCTTTAAACTGAGAACGTAGTTCCATGAACCCACGTCTCACACAATTCCTTTTGATGTGTGGCGATTCTGCCTCGCCAACTGCAAAGACACGGCAAGGAATAAATCCTGTAAAACCTGCAAAGACAAAATTGATAAGACGTTGACAAAGAGCGTTAAGACCTCCCCCTGCGTTGTGTGTTGCGATGAGTGGTGGAACAAAAAAAAATCCGGAAAAGTTGAGGTTTATTTTTAATTCTGACTGCTCCCTTGTATTTATTCTCAGACGGTACAACGAGAGATCTCCCATTCATTTATCAAATTCCCTTTTTAGACCCATTATTTCTCGAGCCTGCTGGGAGAAAACTGCTGGTTTAGACAATTGTTCATCCGCCTTTCCGCAGTTCATGCAACGTTAAGTTTGTGAGATCCGAGACTATTTTTAAGCCTCGCGAGGCCAATCTCCAACCATAGATCTAAGTAGGGCTTCAGTCAAGACGGGACGTGACATTTACTTGCTAGATCTCTACTTAGCACTATAGTAGGGCTAGTATGGGCTTCCACCACTAGGGCTTGTAAGTCTGGCGTTGCAACCTCAAAATACACAGTAGGGTCTTTCGAAACTTGTCAAGGAATTAAAGAATCAATTCAGTAGAGACTAGAGTCTAGTCTTGATTGCAACCACACTAGTGCTTCTGACACAAAACATTTTCTTATCTTGATTTTGTTTTTAAGAACATGTATAAAGTTTGGTCTTGTTTTGTTAAGATTTGAAGTTCGGGCAATTATTGCCATTCAATTAATGTCTCGAGTGATCAAGTTAGTCAACATTCTGATGAGCGAACGCATTATTGAAATAGTTTTCGACAATATGTAAGTTAAATATGAGTAATATATATATATAATATAAGTAAAAACGCAAAAATAAGACAAATTATTCAATAAAACGGTGTTCAAATTAATCAAATCATTACGATTGCACTAAAAAATAAAGCTAAAATATAAAAGTCGAAGCCGGGGTTGTGTAAACACAATGAAGTAGGAGGATTGATGGACGAACAATCACGAATCCAGCGACAAGAGCAGTACTTGTAACGTGGTTTTAATAACGCACTTCTGAAATTACATCAGATAATTAAATCAGGCAATTAAATAATTAAAATAGATTGACGCGGCGACTTATGATGATTATGTCAAAATATTACAGCACTGATGGAAAACTGAATAAGTTGGCATAGCGTTGTTGAAAGCGACGTGTCCGAAAATAACAAAATGAAAATAAAGGATGCTTTTATCAAATCGTTTAATTTATTTTATCATACCTCAATTTTTAAACCATTTCAGGCGCCTGTCTTTATTGCAATGTGCCGCCCACTTTTGCAGGCGTTTTTCTTTTGCGGAAACTCGTTGATCATCACTATCATGACTGATCTTCGGGCAGAGTCAACCTCTTTATAACCAATTTTACAAATTACGGCATCACATATTTTTGACTGGAAAAACTCATTGTGGTTATGACCAGGGCACCGCCTCCCGCTTACAATTACGCCAAGCGTCACAATATACACGTGAGAAATAGGCGGAAAGGCAATTAAAGCTGTTCCAATTAATCATCCGATAATTTAATAGACGGGCCGCGGGGTGAGGCAACCCAGTTTCCCTTTCGCATTAGCCAACACAGCAATTAGCCATCGGCAGCGTTCCGGTATGCCGTCTGTTTGGTTGGTGGTGGTGGTGCCTCAAAGAGTCCGTCCGTTTCAAATTCGTATAAGTAGCCAACAGCCAAACATGTGTTGTCTGCAATCTATCTTTAAGGCCTGATTTTCAGTGCACCGATGCATGCGGGGGAAAAAAACATCATTTATCTCTCGCAGCACGAAAAAAACATTGAAGATAAAGAGTTCCAAACGCAATCAAGGTTAGTGAATTTCGTGTTTATGAGCGGCTATAAAATTACACATAAACAAGGTATCACACGCGACTGCCGCAGTTTACAGCCAGCATCGCGATGTACCCCGAAATTATTGTTATCGTCGAGCTAATGTGGTTATTAGCAACGAAATGTTAGTGTCAGGACAGCAATTAGGCGACCCAAAGAACAAATAAAATTTGCTGATTATTTTTCATTTGTTAACTGCCTGCCTTATTAGAGCTACATATTACATGAGCAAATAAGAATGACAAATTTTACCAAACTGCGTAAGTATGTAGTATTGGTGCTGCGCGCAGGCACTATAGGCGGCGTTCGTTTCGTAAATTGTGCTAGAGGTGCTTAAGACACATTTATTCCTATTCACCGCTAGGTGTCACAAAGTGTGACAAGAATGTCATCAATTGGGTCCCGAACCAGAAGATTCGCTGGGACGCCACCAGAGGGCAACAGTACCTGTCACGCATAGAGATCGATAACGTAATGTTAGGTGTACGGCGTGAGGTCATTGGCAACAATTAGGAAGTAATGTTACAGCAACACACGCAAATAACGAATCGAGATTATTAAAATTAATAATAGAGCAGTACCACTGTACCCATCGTAAAAACACGCATAACACAGACGCGAATTTATGAAGGCGGAGCTCCCTTTTGCTCCGACATTACTAATGCCAGCACCTTAGTTCAACATTTCACTAACCTGCTCCCATAGAAATGCCCCTAAAAAAGGAAAGCATCTTCCATAAGAGCATATAGAAATGGACTTATTTAAGTTCGCATTCAACCCATTCATCAAGGTGTCTGAATTCGAGAAAATATGGATGAACGGAATTGGCAATTAGATATGGATGTTTGAAAATAGAAAGGTGCATAAGTGGGGGTGGAAAAGTGTCCTCTGACGGCAGCTGATCAAACTAAGCAAACAATTAGTACATCATTAATGGATGTCCATATAGGCCATGATCACAAAATCAGGTCTCGCGCTCCCAAGAACAAGAATAGATAATTAGTTCAGTCACACGCAATCAGTCATCCGATCGCACCCTAAAAAGAATTTTAATACAGAACAAACGCCCCCATAGATTGTACATGTTGGACTGGCCACAGTTAAATTAAAGACAAATGGAACCGCCAACTATTATAGTAGTTTCAGTTTAAGGATTTCCCACTATTTTAAGTAGCTTTCAGATGTCATTACACGAATTATCTAGAAATGATTGAGATAGCTTCATTTTTTATACAGGTAACTTAAGAAGAGATATGATGAAATCTTTTGTTTTTCAGGAGATTTTGTTTGACGGTGATTGGGAGAGAGACAAAGGGGGAATTTTCTACCAAAGGATCGCACCACTCCATTATTTGTTTTCTGGAACAGTCGGAATGGAGCGTGAGAGTAGGAGGGTCGGACTGGGAGGCGCCACACGCGAACAAACAAAAACAAGGAAGCGAGCAGAACCGACCGCGCGCATGCGCAACAGCGTCTCTAACTAAAGTTCAGACATGGTCGCCACAATCAGGCGTGAATAGCCGAGTCGGAAGTGGACCAAAATCCACAGCGCCGTGTGTTGGAAGCGAAATCAATAGTGAACAATTTAAACGCACAGCAGCGAGACAGAATTTGTCAATTTTATTATTTGAATTCGGGACAGAAACGAAATTGCCACTTTCGATCTCTTGCAGGTGGCAAAATGAAACAAGAGCAAAAACATCCTTAGAAAAGAAATGGCTCATGCGTCTACAATCAATTAGATACGATTTTCCAAAAATGTATTTCTCAAAATGGATTAAAGCCAATTTTCAGTCATTTAATAAATCATTTATTAAAGTCATTTAATGCCAATTTTCGGCTTGCCGATGTTTGTGGACGATGACCGTCAATTCGTGGGTGTTCCTGTTGTCCCATAACGAATAGTTTGCGGCAGGCACATACAGTGAATTTTGGGTCACAAGGTTCAGTTATCGGAATATGGCATCAGGATACTGAAGATTAGCAACGACGCAGTCAGATTAACTGTATATTCCCACATTCGCATTAACATTATGAAACGACCAAAAGAAGAATTTGTCATATCAAGTCTTAAGTTCATCCCCCCAAAAATATCAGTTTCCCAATTAGGGCTTCGCGAAAACGAAACGTTAATGCCGATGAGCAACACTTTGTTTGCGCGGGACTCCTTTGAAATATGGATGGCCTCGCACGTTGCACTATGACTAACGACACGCCCCCGTCTGTGACGTCACGGCATGACTATTCCACTCAACCGCAACGTAACCTCGCTTCCGGAAGATAAGAAGCATCTGGGTTTATCTTTGCAACATACAACTTGTTGCAAAGGAACACTCCTTCCTTTTGCAACAAGCCAAGTCTCATCACAGAGACCCTGTGTGACTTCACAAATTAAATTTTGTAGAATATCAACCGCTTCGTCCACCCCACTTGCGCCAAATCGATGTGATGTAATTAAAACAAATATTACACACTCACCGAATCTGTCTCAAATGTACTAGGAGATAGGGAAACTGGAACTTACCTATAAAAACAACAAAAGAAACATTATTAAACAAATGCTTGCGAAATCATAAACAACCATTATTACCAAGAATGTGAATTGATCTAAGCCTTCAAATGCCGAATATAATATCTCAATTCCTACTAGGAGCACTGAGAACGCCTATTGGGGGAAAAACTATCCATTATGCGCCAACATACTGTATTTCTCTGAAACGCCAACAGAGGGGCTCATTTACCGATTCCATAACTCACCTATTGGCAATTAATTGCGCCTGTGCCGTCCCAACTATTTTGCATGCACCAAAGCGTTTTGCCAGGGTATGTGATATTCTCCGAATCGTCGATTACACAATTATTTGGGATATCTTAAGATAGATCCAAAAAAATCTAAGGCTTTACAGCATTGATGAAAATAACTTGGCAAGAGATTTTTTGGCAGAGAGAATTCGTTAATTTTCTTTTATTTTCCCGGGGGCGATAAAAATGATTGGAAGTTGGCATATATCTACCGTAAAGAAACTATAACTGGGTCACTTAACTCATACACGTTCGAGTATAAAATCGCGATGATGTTTTATAATGGAACATTATCTATTTATGAAAGGGTTGAGTACTTGCCAACAATAATCAGGGTTTCCAAATTCATTGATGCCCAATTTGCTACATGCACAGAAGAACCTTCAGAATGATTTAACTATTGGCTCGACCATGCCAAATTTTTAAATTATTGCAAAGATAATTATTGGACCATAATAAAGACATGGACTAGATATCCGAGTATAACTAGATCGCGCTTTGCATAATTCCATTATTCCTTATTAGATATAATCTCTTATATTTGCGCATTGTATCGAGAAAAGAAAAAAGGAAATGTTCAAACGATAACCATCCTGGCGCTAAATTCATTTATACAGGGTGCATTCATTCGATCGCACACTCGAATTTGCCGCACCCAATTAAGCCACCTATGATTTCGCAGCGCAACCAATGAGATTTCTCAGCGTTGTTTCCCAGACCAAAATTGCTTTCTCATTTTATGGACTACTACTACTATATACTGCTAGTGTAAATAGAAATTATAAATTATTTAAGTCAATTACATTTAAAATTGGCAAAAGAGTTAAGTGTTTCGTGAACAATAAATAAATTAAGGACACTTCCGTGTAAAATAGTTTGGTTGAACGAACATACATTCGCTTCCATATAGTTTTATATTCAATATGGATAATTTATTTTGGACATCAGTATAATTTTTTACAAAACTAAATGTTTAAACCGATTAAAATTGAACAACCGAACCAAATGCACCTTCATAACTGAATAATCAAAAGTGTAGTGGCTACCCCTATACAGAATTTTCGGTCACGATGCCACATTTATTTTTCAGCTTAAGAGGATGAGAAAGCCCGATTACACAATGGGGAATAAACCGGGACTCCCAAGATCCGATTTAGGTCACCCCTCTAAATGTAAATTCCAAAACGAAGGGGAAACTGCGCACACCACGAAAGGGTAAAAATGCATCAAGTGTTCATAATCCCCAGGCACGCGGGAGTCTCTCCATAAATGTCACGTCAAACCGTTCGAAGCGATACAAAAAGCTCATTTAAATATCGAATATCCCCCGAGACCACCCAGTCCTCAGGATTGGTCATTGAAATTGAGTTACGAGTGTGACTCTTACAGACGTAATATCGATGCAATAAAAACGTCCACTTCCTAAACGTATTTTGGACTCACCACTTCCGTATGCCTATTCGTCTTTCCAGTCTTACAAATGACAAATCACTCCATACGAGAAAAAAATAGGTTGGTGGTCAAACCAGGCACAAGTGACAGTGGCTCGGTGGTCCCGGTTTCGATTCCCGACGCGGGCTCTCGAAAATTTCGATCTCGGGGTACCGAACGTGCCCATCATAGTGCTGTAGCACCATGAGGGGTACAGACACGTCTCTAGATAATAAAAAAATTCTTACACTCTAAAAAGTCTAAAGGCAATTTTCGAATACTGGAAATCCATCCCATTTTAAAGCAAGTCGACGACGATTAAATCCTGGAAAAAGTGAGGGCATTTTCAAATTGCCTCTTGATATTAGTTAATGGCCTCGGGAGGATGCTTTGGAACAGGGTCACCATAGTGTCGCGAGTACCCCGATATGCGTTTACTGCAAAAGTGGTCGTCGCATACTCAAAATAACTGAATACCGCAAAACCATGCGCGCGCAAGGACACAAAAAATTGCTGATAGACCAGACTTCCCCCCCCCCCAGAATTTCAATGAGAATAGAGCTGCACAAATAACGCTCAGACGGATTAGCGCATAAGCAGACGTGACAGCTCTTGTGCACATGCAGCATTGTTGCGGATGTTACGGAGGAATTGCATCTTTCCACAAATATTGAATACAAGTGCAGTGGCCGAGCGGCGGCTTGCGAGTGGCGGCGGTGCTTAAGGCCCGGCCTCCACAAAAATAATCGCCGAATACATTCCGGTTTTCTGTGAAACGTTATGGGAATAAATCTAAACGGCAGATGAAACCACGGAAATCGATCGACTAGTTATACTTGTCTTTTATGTTAAGACAATGTTCGGAGAACAAAAAATTATCTATACTATTGCAATATGTATAATCCAGGAAGTTCGTCCCCTTTTTTTAAAAAAATGTGTCAGTCTCCGCGTTTACTTACGAACGGCTTAACGAAATTGAATAAAATTTGAGCTGTATATAGTTCCGCAAATTTGTAGTAGAATGCAAGTTATTTCAGATCTCGATTCTCAGTATTTCTTGAGATATCAGACGTTGAAGATTTAATCATTGACATCGCTTCGCCGGAAAATCAAATATGGCGTCTCCACTTGACCAAAATGGCGCTGTCGCTCTCACGTGCTACCAAGGCTACCAGATATTTTTCTAATTAACAAAATAGAAATAAATACTTATTTGGTTCAAACAGATTGGACATTTTAAATTGTCAAACGTTTGAAACCCCTATTTTTTTTTAAAGCACCTGTTGTCACGTCATTGTTATGACGTTTTAATACACGAGTGAACGAATATTTTTTTTTTATTTTTTTTTTATTCATCAACTGTAGTCAACCGCACTACAGGCCTTACGTCCCCCTCATAGTGCTTAGGCACTGTGCAAGGGTGAACGACCAGTACCCCGGGATCGAAACTTTCGAGAGCCCGCGCCGGGAATCGAACCCGGGACCGCCGAGCCACAGCCAGTAGCAATACCGATAGTAGATTACCGAACGAAGCCGGGCAATTTCTCTAGTTTGAAATAGTTAAGAAATAGCGGCAACTTACTGAACTTAAAAATATTACTTTATTTTAATAAAGAAAATCCCGAAAAATGTTATGCATTGAAACAGAGCGTGTCGCTTTACTAATAAAACGCAAGACAGCCCACCAGCCACCACTTAGTCGAACGCTTTTATATTTTTCAAGCTTCTCCATACAACGATCCCTCATTTTGCAGTTAGTTTCGCTGACTTCCGGCAACAACGGCAACTATTCCCCCAACGGCACCATTAAATATTTCCCCTATGCGGCTACATCAGCGTTTAAAGCGATCAATAGTGATGGCATTTCAGTGGGAGAATCACTCACTACACACGCCATACATGAAGCGCCGGATCGAAACAAACGTGTATTATTCAATTCAATATTATTTCAACGCGACGTTAAATAATTTGTCATACATTTACTTGGAACGGCGTGGGCAACATTAGTGGACCCAATTGCTAATACAATAAATACGAAGAATACCAGATTTCAACATTTTCAATTATATTTTTTAATCGCGAAAAAAAATTCCCTTCTCCATTTCGATTTAATTAGGACTGAATACACCTTCACCGATTGATTCGAGAAATATAATCCGAATTGAAACCACCATATTTGACATCGACCTACCATCGCTTTGCATAGATAGCCCCGTTGCAAACCCAAAGCACGGGGGGGGGGGGTGCGATGACGCTACAATCTCCGTACCGTTCTCACTTTCTTGACATCAAATTAACAAAGTCTGGTTTGGAACAACACACTTGTGTTTCACCCCCCCCCCTTCATCTCCCTCCCGACACCAGACGCAACTTTTTATCCACTGGCACGACGTGAGTGACTCGCCCCCACGGCGACAAATTGGTCCCAGAATATAATTATGAAAATAGTGAAAACAGCGTGCCGGAGTGCGAGAGTTTCTGGTGTACGTGAACACGCTGCTAATGAAAGTGATGTGTGGTTGGTGATTGTGGTTGCACGACCGGTGTGTGTTTGAGATAGGGAGGGATAGGGTGGGTGGGGGGGGAGAAGGCGTCACCGTTACACCACTAAAAAAAAGAATGCCGTCTGTCAGACAAACGGGGTCACCGAGGAATATTGCCGTGGCCCAGTTTTGCATGCATGCTTGACGCCATTATACGCAGTCACCACCACCCAGGACTGCACAGTCACACTGATACGTTCGCTCTTCTTTGAGAGTGTAGACAGGACAGGAGGCCATCTCTAATAACTTGGGCAACAGGCTTTTCGTAGATCAACATTAATACAACTATGGAGTATGGCCAGCACTTTTAACACGAGGTGGCGCGAATGGTGTAGCGTAGCAGGCGACTCAGAACCACCGGGATGTATTGAAATGCAGGAGTTTTGGTGCACACTTTTCGTTGAAGCCGAACGAATCGTTGCGAACGTATGAAAATAGCATGGAGCGGTGAGGATCCAATTTCGCGAGCAAAGTCGCACCACAATAGAAATAGCTCCATTCACTGTTCAGGAACAAGCGTGTCTCATTGGATCGACGGTTGAGAAAAGTTTGCATGCAAAAGCGATGGAATATTACTCCCCCCTCCCCTTCAGCTACGTCCTCCAACATCAACACCCCCTTCAGTCGACAACCATAATCGAATTCAAATATTAAATTTTGCAACCATCGTTTGTGGATCTAGCTACACCAACACAAATTAAAACTCTTCCGGCTTCAGAAATCAGGCATCATTTAGAAAACATAGCTTTGACACTTCATCCAACAGGATACAAACCAGGGTTATAAAAAAGCATGTTTAACATACATTTTTATGAAAAGGTGCAATTGCACGCCAAGACGGATGAGGATCTTAATAAAATATTTCAACAAAAAGACGATGAAAAATGTCAGATAGTGAGACAATTTATTCCGTCCACTTTAACAGACGGAATAAATTGTCTTTCACCATCCCACATTTTTTTCAACTAATTGCAGTAACATCGTTTATTTTGCTGAACTATTTTATCAATTTTTATCCATAGGGTTATTCCATTTGTACGCTGGATTTATCCCCCAACCCCCAGAGAGACCTGGTAACTTTGGTAACTGGTAACTGGTAACGGTTTACCTCTATACTGCCATATCGTAAAGAGGTGAGCAGAGTTTCTCATGTCAGAAAAATTCCGAAGGTGTAGCCCAGGTTTGAACTCCCAATCCGGGCATAGAAGGCAACCCACCACGCTACTAGACACCTATCCTAGTGTTTTACTCCCCCCCCCCATCGCGGCCTATCGTGCGACTCCCAAAATGTTTTGACTACTCACGAGCAGAGTGACGCAGCGACAGAGTATAAAACTAGATGGAATGCAATGCGGCAAAAAAAAACCCAGCAAGGATCATCACAACGCCATCAACCCCAAATCATCGCTGTCGTCTTTTGGGTTCGGTCCAGTTATCCGACAACAGACGATTCGGCGACAATAGGCCACGAGCAGAAGCGACCCACTTAGCGCTTCCCCGCCGAGCACATCACAAGCGCACATTGAGCAAAAGCTGAGCGGTGCTGCGCCACTTCTTCCTAAATTTGATTCAATGGAGGCACCAAAACGCCTTTCACGAATTTCATAAGTCAGCCTACCACTGTCAGTTTTGTCATTTAAGCGCCCTTTAATCTTCCATTTTGCTTAATCAAGGGGATTGCTGCCACTTTCGAAACTGGAAAATTAATCAAGACAATTCGAAGGATCTGACCCCGTACTTTCAAAAACTAAATAAGACAACTCGCATATTTCGCGAATAATAACATGACCCCCTTTCCACCCTAATTTTGACAAGAAAGGGGTCAGATGGGGAGAGGGAAGGAGAGTCTTGTTAGATCAGCGCGTGCTCTCCATTTTAACACACCGAAATATTTCTCCAGCTAAGCGCCATCTTTAACGCGAGAGAAAATATTCGCCTGAGATTTCTGAATTACAAATTGTTGGTACACAACATTTGAACCCCGATGAGGAGGAAAAAAACAGATTCGGCCTCGAAGACGCTGACTAAACTGTTCACTAAACCAACAGAATAGATTTTTAGTTCCATGTTAATAAATATAAAGAAATATAAATTTTTAATGAGAAAGATTTGTTAGGACATCTGGATGGGATTAATCGGAAATGATGAATTCGGGACAGCACCGAATGCAGAAGACGATCCGAGTGGCGAACTCGATTTTAATAAATATAATAATTAATAAAATATTATAAAAACGAGTTCGCCACTCGGTTCGTCTTCTACACTCTGTATATTCGGTTCTGTCCCGAATTCACCATTTCCTAATAATTTTTAGTTGAAAACAATTATGGGCAAAATGAGGTATTCCACAAAAATTCACGATTCTTCCTACCAAATTCCTCGCCGCAAAAATATCAATAAGTTTGACCTTTAACAGTTTATATTACATTTCGGGTAAATTCCATGAAATCATTTTCCACCAACATTCCCTAAAAAATGTTCTATTTAGGGGCGGATCTTAAGGCGAAGTCCCAGCTCCTTTAAAGATTTCAAAATTTGATCATCTTTTTAGCATAACGATTAATTAACGTCAGCCGTTCGATTATTACACTGTAATTGAGTGATGCGCCGATCACATGTAATCTGGACGAGTTTGTTTCGTGATCGGGGATTTAATAAAACAAGATACATTTCACAAATAGGATGGCAAATCCAGGGCAACGCGGGATTAAAAGGGAAACAAACTAGTAATCAAAAACAAATTTCTAATATTTTTTATATTCCCACAAACATTTTCACAATTTCTATCAGATGGTCAGATTACGATTACTAGGAAACAATTAAAACATACAAATTGCAATAACATTCAAACCACTTCAATTGGAAGAGTACTGTACTGTACTTTTAAAAAATACGTTTTATCAATTAAATCCAGCAACAACTCTACGGTAACCTTTTCCCCGAATGACTTTTAAAGAATGTGTAATGCAAACTTTAAAAGCTTACCATGGTCAAAGTATTAGTTTATGTACCCCCTTCAGACAGTTTATGTAGCGAGATCTTGCGTAGCTAGGACTGTACGAGCAAATAATGCTTGCTGAACCAAGTTTTTTTTTTTTTAAAAAGTTGGAGAACAAATGACTTGGGCGTTTCATTTTATAAGAGTACGTGAATGTGCAGCAGTACATGTTTGTTAACTATTGTTTGCCCCTTCTCTCCTCAGCGCCGCCGCGCGCATAAATAAGGTGAGGTCAGCGAAACGATAGACGTGCCGCCTAACTATATATTTTTATTATTTATTGTCCAAACATATTTCTAGAATCAGAATCTCCCTTCCATTGTGACTTTTTGAAACTGCGTAATCGTATTATAGAAAATTCTTTTTTCCACGTGGGCGGAACTGCGTGGTCTCAATTTCCGCGAATTGCGCAACACCAGGCCTACTTGCAACCTTGTTGCCAGACACGTACGTACACTACAGTAAGTCTACAGCGTAGGTACAATATTGCGAGGGTTGATCAACAATTACCGGGGTAACTATACACGTATATATATTTCTTTAATAGTATAATAGATTCAAATGAAAAGCGTCGAAGTTTATCACCGACATGCAATGTGTGCTATATCTTATATATCTTAGGACTACTATTCATTTTTTCAGGATGTGTTTGGACATCGTGCATGCAGTTAAACGATACCGTCGCAGAATATTAGCATACTTTAATTAGCGATCATTGACTCGTGGGTGCATTGTGACGTTTAAGTTGCCAATGCAGTCATGAAATGGTTAAACGTAACAGCAATGAGCAAGCACCGATACACCAAGTAGTAATTGTTTTTGGTGGAAATGACTATTTTCGATCCGATTAAATTCGATTTAATGATTTTGTAGACTCAAAATTCTGTGAATGTATCATTCATTCGTAATGTTTCTTGTGTAATAATAATGGCTCATAATTTTAACTCACTCTCCGCAAATCCATGCCCACGCCTAAAATAAATAAACGAGTACTACTGACTGGATTCACCGTTAGTCTTCCGGTTTAGTATTGCCTGGCGATACGTGAAATGTCACGGTCAGCACAATGTCGCAACGAATAACACGTATCAAAACTATATCAATCTACTGCAGCTGCGCTTGACCAACAAATAACTAGGTGGAACAAATTTGTATAGCTGCAATTAAAAACACCCGACAACGATTTATCGCATACTTCTGATAAGCCAACGCTATCATAATTGCAGGTATACACGACATCGCAATTGCGAATAGAAGATATGCAGATTTATGTGAATCGCGTACATACTTGCCAAGCCCATAAATCTCTCAACAATAGGTTATGAACAATCGATACAAATTGATTGCATATAAATCATGTGTAAATGCACTGAAGCACAAATCAGATCCGCGAAATTTTACGAGTACAAATACGAGTATTTGCTTGGGCGCGTTGATTCTTCCATCGATAATACATGCAATATAATGAACTCACAATTTATAAGCAATATTTCTAACACAAAAGCGTGATTTGATAAGGGGTCACACACACACACTCAAGACGTTGGCATTTCTAAAACATCGCTTTTTCCATTCGAAATTCCGCTTAAACGCAGCTGAAGACAATGGCAAGATCAACTCATGCCTCCAACAGAGGCTCGGCCCCATCAAATATTGAGCATATGCTCCATTCTTTTTATTTCGTTTGTGATGCGCGAAAAAACCGCCAAATAATTTTTTTATATACAACCGTATATACAATTCCGGTCGTATTGCGCATGGGGCGGACACACTAAACGATTAGAATGTCCACATTACCGTCGCTCGTCGTCATCACTACCATACCATCATCTTGCTTAATTTGTGAACAGCAAAATTATATTTCCTTTCAATATGTGTATATGCGCGCTCTATTGTTTCCTTCAATGTTTAGTGGACTGAATTAAGAACAACCAAAAATAAAAAAATAAATCTAAACACAAACACTTTTATAATAAAATAAAATATTCATAATAAATTCATAACGAATTCATAATGAAATAGGGGTTGTCTCCGGGACAGCACCGGACGAAAAATTACAACCTTATATTACAAACACTTTTCTCCGTCATTCCGTGGTCAAAGACAATTTCTGCTTTCTCGCTCTTAGCACAAATTTAAGACGCTTTTTCAGCCCTGCTTCATGGGATAGTTGACGAAAAACAGCAACACATTCCGAATAAATGGGCAAAAATAAAATAATAAAACTCCATAGAACGGTTGGCCCGACTTTTGGCTGAAGAACAACCCGCAGTTAAATTATCTAATAAACGCCACTCGGGCCAATCTCCCGAAAACACAAACCTACAAAGCCTCAGAGTGAGCCCGCCCGCCCATCAATGACTCAACAGTGGATCATCCCTTCGTCAGTCGACGAGCTAGCGGTTGTCCCATTCAATGTTAATTTTGCAGGAACACTTTTAATAAGAAACGGGTGGCGGCAACGTGGGGGGGCAGGGTTGGCTTTTTTTCTCCCCCAGTACCTCCCCCTCTCCCTCTCAACGTTGCACCCACCACGACCCTGGATAACATATACGCGAATACGAGGAGGGGGGAGAAATGATGATCGAAGGATGGGTATATTGTGCGGCATGGACAACGCTAGCCGCAGTCTCGCATAAATCGGCAGGGGGCGCCACGGGTATTTATATGTGCCCGCATGCCAGAATGCCGCAACCACCATCATCCCTCCCAAACTACCACACACATTCTCCTAAGACCCCAAAGATCAGTTTGATGACTGGTCATCAAAACAAACATTGCAATCGAGAACATGAACTTCGGAACAGACAGAACGAAAGAGACGAGGTGACTTCTTTGTACTACAAACCCTTCAATGTCCATCTAAGCAGCCAACTGCCCACCAACCCAGAACTATGGCGACATCAATTGATCAATGGTGTGGTACTGTAACCAAGCACAGCACCGCCACAGGTACCAATTACTGTAATTAAATCAGTGATCGTTAGTATAGGAGTGGACCATATGGTCCACCATATTGCATTTCTGGATTAAACACTTTTTATACAGGCAGTTCGTTGATTTTGGTGGTGGTGGTCTCAGAAGGATGAATTGCTGGAACAAAAACTCCTTTTAAAAGCCGCTCCTATAAATCTCCATGGCGGTTAGCGTTGTATGTTGATTTTTTTTATAGTGTATGCACGCGTTATGTCGTCAATACAGGGCCCAGAAAACAATGCATTACATCATTCACTCCCTCCAAGTGAAAAAAGAATGACAGGACTTCCCACAACATCAGGAATTCAGTAAGTCATCGTTGCGTCGAAAATCTCGTGGCCGCTTCACATGGAAATCCTCGAAAAAAAATTAACATCGGAGGATCTCAAACTTGCAGACATTTTAAGTTACCCAGTGTCAGAAGAGGTTCTGAAGCAATCCTGACAAACTACATTGTATTTTAAGGTGCCGATATCCCCCTAATCGGTCAACTAATATTATTTGAAGTTTGACTTCTCCCTCTTACTCTTTCCAGCCCCGTTTTCGGTTTTACTTGTTTAATATTTTTTGGACGTGCATATTTTAATAGCACACCATTTCGAATTCAACTGACGAAGAAGCATGACTACTTCCGAAAGTAGCTATTGATAGCCAGAATAAAAAAAAAATACTAACATATATTTGGTTGCGATGCTCAACCTTTGTTGATTTCTAAACAGATAGGATAGATAAGTCGGTAATAAATTGCAACGATTCGATTCACCTATTCCTTGTTGCTGTTACTGTATCACCCTTTTCAAAATACAAATAACAATGAAACTATATTTTGGGCGAACGGTATGTGTTTGGGGGAAAATTATTGTACTTTTTTTGTAGCATTTCACGTTATTTCGTTGAAAACGATCAGGGTTACTTTTTAGTCTGGAATCTGTTAAGTCATTAAGTGTTCCAGTTAACCTTAAAAGTGCTACGAAGTACCTGTTGCATGTATTGAGCATCAGGGGAAATACCAGGTGGGTCTAGTAGTCGTATAACAATGCAAAAGGCATGTCAACTTACAGAATTATCCATTGTGGCGTGTCCGGGCCACATTCTCGAATACAAATGCGACATTTTCAGGTTCGTGCGCGACAATATAAAGATTGAGTAACCGCGTTTACGTCACTGCCAAATCAACGAGACTGCGATTGTCAAGACCAGTTACGAGTGGGTCGCGCAGCCATTGAATGACATCCTCGATAAAGTAACAAAATATCCATCTATTTTCATTTATTTTCATTCGCAATAATAAGTTCATATATGTTTCGGATTTATTAATATTAAGCAAACCAAATAAGCTTATTTGGTGAAGAGAAAACATGACTCAGGCGTACGTCTTAACATTTAATACTTGGATTTGCAGCTGAAACTGCATAGGAATCATTAAAAAAAGCAGGACGGCCGCTGGCCATAGGGCAAAAGGAAAATCTAAAAATCTTTAGTCACGTTTTAAGCAAACCTGAAAGATAACTGGGATCAAGAAAATGTGTAGATGCGACGCGTGACCACGCATAATGAATAGCAGATTCGTACGATGCCTCCCCCTCCCCCCATTACAATAACAATATTTCCACAAGTTGTGCAGTGCACCTACATTGTTCAGCACTATTTCTGTGCGAGTATACACCCCTATATACTGCATAGTAAACGGTAAATGTAAACAAGGGAGATATCCTGCCCCTTCTCTTCAATCACTCCTACTAAATATAACGCGCCCCTATGTGCGCAGTTACAGCATGCACGCGGTCGTCGACGCGCAATCTGTTCTTGAATAATGTATTTATCTGACCCTTGAAATCATATTCATTCTATTTCGGGAATCTGGGAAACTGCTTTGAAACAACTACCCCCCACATGAAACTATTTCCACAACTGGCGAGTCACACAAGATGCCGACAGAAGATTACGTTTTCCATATAGTGCGGGCTAGGGGAATAGATGAATATACATTTTATCACGCCCACCCGCCACCCTTACAACTCATTTACAGAGTATTATAACGCGCTGATCTTGTCTCCTAATGAAAAACTACGCGCCCGAGCATGTCTTCAGTTCACTAAAAATAATTAAACTTCGGGAATATAGTTGAAATTAACGAAATATTTATTATTTTTAATTTGTATAAACTAAACCTAATCAACTGACTTCGGGAATATAGTTGAAATTAACGAAATATTTATTATTTTTAATTTCACATTGAAATAAAAAATAGAGGAAAATCTAAAAACGTTCATAAATTGTTTGCAAAACTAATTGCCAAAATGATATTCAAGTTTGCAATTACAGCACATGGAAGAAATGATTTTCACGATTTTCACGAAATTAGCTTCCGTAAAAAAAATTGTTTTTTAAAGCAGTCACAAACACTTGGAAAAGTTATTTTAGCCCCGGTCATAAAAGTACATAAAGCACATTGTACAGAAGTAACAAAAAAAATTGGCATTAAAATAAACGAGTGTCACATGTTGCTTATCAGCATCGCGGTGTCCCGTTCTCGAATATGGGCCACCATTAAAAATCAGCACAATTACAATCTTTTTTTACGGCACATATAGGAGATTTACCATGACCACATCCAGCGCTTAGGGAAATGTACCGTATTAAAAAATAAGGATAGTAGGCCGAGGGAGTGTGGGATTAATGGGACACATTCGTATACGGTTGTCGACCCTCCTTACCCCTTCAAAGAGCGCAAAAAACTCGCCATAACAGTTAATAAACCCTTGGTCGTGATTAACCATCCGCTGTCGCCCCTACAAAGGTGGCCCTCATTAGTCGGGCCATGGAACTCTGAGTCTGGCGTAGATCTGAGGTTTTATTACATGAATCGCCTAATTTTCTAACGCACCATTGACTATCTATTCCATAATTTAAATTATTTTATTTTTTTAACATTTAAAAAAACTTTCTTCTTATTTCGTACATTTCCGTGTTTCGCTAACTCGTTGTTTCCCAGTCGTGTTCTGGGGTTTCGTAGAGTTTCTCGCCCTCTTTTTGCTTAAATTCAGTTAGGTTGCCAACTTTTTCGCCACTGCGCCGTCCTTCCAGGACGACCCCGATCAACACTGGCCAACTGGCGACAGAAAGCTTTTTTTTTTAGGGAGAGGGATTAACGATCCGTGGCGTGAAATGTTTCCTCGTCTGTCCCATAAAAAGGAGAATGATCGACATTTTGGCGGGACCCCCGCCGGATGAGCCGGGAACTGAAAAATTCGACGAAAAATGAGAAGGGGGGAAAGAGACAGATAAAAAAAATGTGGCCAGGGGTTCGTAAGAACGACACAGTGGAGTGACCCTTTTTTCAACATCAGACTTTTTGTTTTACTACTACAACCCATTCAGACACTATGAAAGTAAAAGTAAAGTACAAGAACAAATCACGAAAATCTATTTTGTTCTTACATTAACACCGGAAATGGGCTAAGTAGACTGATGTCCTACGTCTTCGCCTTTCGGTGGATGCCATAGGCCTTGATTTCATCAAAAACCGGCGTGAATCTTCTATACTTCTTTTGGAAACATATCCTATTAGCAGCTATTTTGCGTTTCAACTAGTTCGCCATTACGCATTGATCATCCGCCAATGAGCAGTACCAGTGACATATGTGCAAGTACAAGTACCCATGTGCCCCTCACATAGGGCCTAAGCTCTGAGAGGGGTACAGAATCTTCCTGTTGTGATCCGTCACTTCAGTGAATCAAAAAAAAAAAAAGTACATGTATGTACATGTACATGTTGACAGTCATCACTGTACAGATAGAAATAAAATAGACACTATATTAATTTATGAGATACTGGATAAATGCGATCTCAAAGGGTGTTGTAAGTTATAATGAAACTAGTGACAATTCCGAAACATGCTTCCCCATCTCAAGAGAAATTCAAATTTCACCATATTGAACATGCTCGGCAGGTTACTCGGAAACACCTTGAGCCAGGTTACAAGCTGAACCCCGCCGTGCTTCCTCACTAAAATAGGGATCAGTCCGATATATGTTGGGACGTGGAGCTGACTGACTGGGATGAGTTACAGCTCGAAGATGGGGTTGGTGCTGGTAGGGAGGGCCGGAGGGGGGGGTCAACAATAGTGGGAGGGATAAGCTAGGAGATGAGCGATGACATCGGTTGAAGCACGACGACAGGAGGGGGTCATCGACAACGCGGAACACCTCGTCAGCAAACTCTTCACCAACGTTGGGAGGCGCGATGTGCCGGGTTCGCACTACAAACGTACCCGATAAGCAAGCAATAGTTGATCGAGAATCTGTCGCCGGTCTCCTTTGACGCGTGTGTGGTATTGACGAAAACGTTAAAACGCCACCCGCCAATTCCTGGAGGATGGTTTACGTTATGTCATTTAATAAGTTTTATCCTCGTATTTTGACATTTTCTAATGTTCGCTAGTATTCGATGAATTCGCTGTTTGACATAATTTTACTACATTTTCCTAAAACGTTTTGGACAACTAGAAGATAAAAAAATGGGGGTTGTGCCCGGGACAGACCGGACGAAACAGATGAACGAGAGTTGGCGATAACTCTTCTAATATAATAGTAAACTATTATTTAAAATGAAAAAACTAAACTAGAAAACCCGTGGGAACTGACGCTACAGATAAAAACGATGACGATCCACATCTCCCTCTAGTAAAACATGGCACACTAGTTGAATTGTTCCAAAAAAAATTAAATGCTTGAATTTTTTTAGGAGTTGCTCAATTTTCAGCGCGTAGTAGATTTGGTAAACGAATGAGAGAGTAATACAGAGTGTACATATTTTAATCTTCGTAGTAGTAAATGGCGAACAGATGGAGACCTATTCTCGTGATTGATGGTTTAAGGATGTGAGGAGATCGCGAGGACGCAAACCGTGCACTTCTCACCACCTTCGATGGCATTCCGGGAGCCCACAACCCCCTCAGAAAACGGGCTTCCCCTCCCCCTTAAGGCGCCTTTCAATCTGCCCAACATGTCGCGCAGACGCCTACGCGCATTTATATAAAACAGTAATTTCGGACAGTCTGAATTTTTTTTTACAATTTCGCATTAAACATCCAAGGTGTCGAGTTGGCCAAGTCCCTGACCAACTGACTTCGAGCGCACTGTTTTAACACGACGCGTATAACAGTAAAAACAAAACGATAAGTCGACTAAAAATACGATTTGTTACGTCCAAAAAGATGGGAGGGAATTTAAAACGGAGGTGCCACCATGCATCATTATTTTAAGCATTTGGAAATTCAAAACAATCCACAAGAACCAATAGAGAACAATCCTCTCAGTG
>JAQGBY010001824.1:0-26633 GCA_034698785.1 Mycogona germanica | reverse complement strand
GCGCCGGGAATCGAACCCGGGACCGCCGAACCGCAGTCCGTCATAAACCAACTGCGCCACGACGGGTCGTACGTTTTCGTCCGGTGCTGTCCCGGAGACAACCCCCATTTCATTATAAATTTATTATGAATATTTTATTATTATATTTCAAGTACGACTTTGCCTCTTATATACTTATATTGTTTAAACACATTCAAAATTGCGACGCTGACCACTTGCAAATGTCGTCACAAGCAGCTGAAGCTCTACGCAGCAGAGTAACGCGAATTGCAACAATGTCTTTCCGAGTTTTCCAAGCACACCAACATCTCAGGAGGTCTCAGGAGTCCACCACCTGAGGATGCCCTTTTTTTAAATAAAAATTACAGTTACATTTGGTGAGCGCTTGGCGGGCCGCCTACGGGGCCGACCGGCCACGCAACGAAGTGGCTCCGAAATGCGGATACCGGTTACACGTGTGGCTCGCTCGCTCTCGATGAATCCGGTCAAGGTGACAAAAATAAAACCGCATTCGCTGTCAACCCTCTCGCCTAGTCGACGCGGGCGTCTAATTAACTCTCCCCCCTCCCCCGTCAGACGTCGAAGACGAAAGAAGGAAGAGAAAACGTAATAACAAATTGTAACAGCTCGTTTTTGACGTCCGACATGGGGCCGGTCTCTTTCTATTTCTCCCTCTCTCTCTCTCTCTCCTTCCCAGACAACAAATAAATATAATTTTATATCCGTTCAACAACAGTCACTGAGGGTTAATGGTATGCAGACTTTCGAATACCTCGTGCTGTTACAATCTCCAAGCATCGACTTGGGCGGATAAATCGATCGGCCTTGTTGAGACATTGGCGTTTGCAAATTCGAGCACCAAGTTCTGAGAATCGCTCATTAGAAGGTCTCATTTACATGGCAGAACTTTTCAACTTTTGCTCCATGGAAATGACATTTTGTGTGTGACACGCCAAGAAAAATTTGAAGGCGTCAAGCCAGAAAATGTAAACACCCCAAATGTGTTGGGCAAATACAAAACGACATTTGAATAGAGCATAACGAGAAATAAATAACCTTGCTCGGTCGAATTGCCATGTGTGCGAGGCATCACTAGGTGGCGCATATTTCCTAAATTGACAGGGGATCACAGGTTGAAATTGTCCGCTATATCCCAATTCACCTCTAGAATTGTTTAAATAGGCGATAGTAAAAAAATAACCCCGTCGTTCGTGTTCCGATCATCTATTTAAAATGCGAACTCGGTTGCAACGAATCAGTTTGATTCGCTGGAATGCCACCACCAGAGGTGACCAACAACTGCCACGCACAGAGACCATATGAGGCACCGTTGCATTACATTTTAAGTCAAACTTTGAATGTGTTCAAACCTGTCAAGCCTGCCAACAGGAGACACGAGTTTTGAAGTCAAAGTTTATAACTCCGATCGCATATATAATTTTCTTGACAGTAATTCTTGTGAGTACACCGGGGTCTCAAGAGGTTGCACGAATTGTGCAGTAACGCGATTAATGGACGAGCACACCGTTACGACATTTACCGTCTCCAAATAAATTGGACAGGACGTCCCGGCGTCGGGGTCGTCACGTATCACGAGCTACGCTCGTCGTCGTCCACCGATACCTAGAAATGTATCATTCATTCGTCATTAGCCGAATACGGTATGTGCCAGGTGGTCAGTCGGGCCGTCTCCTAATTACACACGATCGAGTATATGGCCCATTTGTGGTCGACGTCTCCGTCATTCGCCGTTATGCCCGCGACGACCAATTTACCGGGTGGGTTGCAAATGAAGGGGGGTGGGGAGATTGTTGGAGTGCGGTGTCACGCTCAACTTGAGCAGTCACCAAGTCTGCGGTCGGAAAGAACGCGATTCCGTCACCAGCCGGTCGGTGCGAAGAGATGAAATGATAGAAGCTGGACGGATAAGATTAAAGCCGTGATATCAAGCCGCTTCTCTGATTCGACCGGCGTCTGTTGCGCAAAATCGCAAGTTACGCTTGTGTGTTCAAGGTGGCGATCACCAACAGCCCAACTTCAAATTTGTCAGTCTCCCACTAGAGTGGGCTCAAATAAATCCGTGATGACAATGGCGCCAAGTTGTCTTATTTTCGGAGATCTCCAGCTGCAGATAAAATCATAAGCATTCGTAATAAATTAGAAAATATAGGGATATTATTTTCATTATCAAAATAATGTTTCATATTTTATCAAGATGTGTTTTGGTCCTGTTGGTCGTCAAGTAAAACAAAACTCACAAAACTATCATGAAATCCTTTCAAGTTTCTTAAGAAAAAATTGAACCATGCAGGGCTTGAACCCCACGACCATTCAGCTCATCGCCCAGGGACCCTGGGATAAAAAGAAAAGAGATCACTTCACCTAGTCACGTGACAGATCGCCATTTCACCAGAAAACGTACTGCTGAGGTCGCCACCTTCAACATACAGTTTCGGGTACAATGTAATTAGTACGAAGAAATGGAGCTGTACTGGGGTTTGTGGGTAAGACTCTTTGCCATCAATGACTTGTGACGTCTTTATTTGAATCCAATCGGGGCACAGGAAATTTGGAATAAAAGCAATTGGTGATCCGTCGATTAAAATGAGCAGGCTAGTCTTGCCACTGTTCAATAGTTATCCCGACAATTATCGTAATTCAAGAAAACATTAATGTACAATCCTTTTTTCACACAGTGCCGGATACCACACAAGACAGGCAAATAGAAATTGTCTACAAACACAAGAGACTCAGGTACACCTTAAATAATTACTCGTAAATCGAGTGCGTGTGATATTTATATATTGAATAACTAATATATTTTTTAAATCCTCGACATGCATCTCATTTATTAAACTGATATCCAACATGATTTCTGTGAATCCGCTATAGCCAACATTACCGGGTCCGCCTGTGGCCACCAGTCATGTGAATCCAGCAACATTACACGTCTCGCGTGCGCGTTTTACAGGTATACCGTACTTCGAATCTCCTTTATGGTCGTCGGTCGCCGCCGACACACGATTGCATAGGGGGCCAACGCGTGTGTATTGCCAACAAGCACAGTTGGTGCGGTTCTAGAGTACGTTTTCTCCGCCACTAGCAACGGGTTTACTCTGTGTTTGTATGTGTGTGCGAGCAGGTGAGAGAGAGAGAGAGAGAGCACACAGGTGAGGGTGGTGGTGTTGGTGCCGATACATGGAGTGGCCATATGGGGACGAAAGGGGGAAGGAGGGGGCGGGCGTTGACCCGATGATCGCACAACAGGAAAATATATGGCGGGTGGCGTTTGCCTGAGCAGCACACACGAAGCAGCGAATTACCGACGCATTTATGCACAGTGCTCCACATGTCTTTTTTATTGAGATCCGACAACACGTAAGATCGCCAATATTGATTTCATGTGATCCGACCTCACTGTGAAAAGAACACCAAAAAAAAATATCTTCGTGAAAAATGCTTAGATCTAAATGAAATTTGTCACGTAATACATGGAACAATAGATTTGGAACAAAAATAAATTATAAAATCTGCTCTAAATGTTCTCCGATGGCTCCGGTGACACAAGCCCGAAGTCGGACGCGCCATTTTTTGATTGACGAATCGATTATACGCTGGTCGAGTTCTATCCAAGTTTTCTTAAATCGTTGTTTCAAGTCTTCGATATTGGTAATCTTCGATTTGTAAACCTTTTCCTGGATAACTCCCCCAAATTTTATAGTCCAGTGGATTCAAGTCCGGACTGTTTGGTGGACAGTGGCTGAGTTCGATCGGTGGTTGTGGCGTTGGAACTATTTCTCGAGCACGGTGAGCGGGTGCACCGTCTTGTTGAAAAATAAAAAACCCTAGATTTGTTAGAGGGGTTGACCCCTTCGAGGGGAAGCGGTGTTTGCCCCCCTCCAGCCGGTCTCCTTGTGACGTCACAGAATTTTGTTTTGTTTTATTTTAATTTTTTTGTATTTTTATTCTTATATATACAATATAATTATATTGAATTAAACATTTGTAATTCATAAGCATGTTCACTGATCCTACTATTTTTGCAGAGACATAAAAGTTGATAATTGATTGGTTACTTCGATAGCAATATCGTCGAATGAGCGTCGCATTTACGTCATAGTTATCCGTCCGATAGCTTCATCACCAACCCTTACCCTTATTTTGATGACTGGTATAATTTAACAAATGATAGATTACAATTTAACCGCTGAGCTAAGCGTTTTCACGATTATGGAAAGTCTGCTCACCCTGCAAAATTATTTCACAGAAAGTATCCACTCGCCAAAATTAAATCTTGGGTAAGCTATAGGGACACATAGACATAGACGACAGCGAAATTGAACTGAGGGGTTCAAAGAATTCGGTTAAAAAGCCTTGACCTAGCCTTGAATTTGCGGTATAGAATATTACGATACTGCTAACCGAACAAACTTTACCTGCACACAGAACAGGCTATGGGTGCTGCACTTTACCAGAAGGTGGCTCACATTTGGGTCATTTGGCAGGTACCGACAAGCTGCAATTATCACCGCCAGTGTCGCTTAATCCACCAAATCTCAATTTATCGGTCAGCAATCTACTATAACTGCAGCGAAACAACTGAGTCTCTGAAACACCACAAGAAGGTACCAATAGCTGTGATGTGAAAAGGGGATACATGGAGATTCAACCCGTTATTTTATAGGGTGGACAGTGTGGGTCAAATCGGTCACCAAGAAAAGAAACGAAGATTGCGTCCACTTATTTTTTTATTCATACTCTCGGGTCATCGGTTCAAACAAAAAGAGAAAAAAATCAGCTACTATGTAGATATGGTGGACTAGTCGTGTCGTGTCATACGGTATAATAAGCGCGGCCGAAGTGGAGCAACAGGTATATGTGCAACGCATTAGAGTGGGAGGGGGAAGCAAGAGAAGGAGGTGGGTGGTGGTCAACGATTATCCAGCTTCCCCGTCCGCCATATATGGCATGCAACGGGCATATGGAGATCTGACCAGCGATGGCCAGCAAACCGACCTCATCGCGTCCAGTGCGCTCACACTCAGAATCTCATTGAGCAGCACGCACTATACCAAGGTCGTGAAGTCGAGACCCAATTAGGAGTTGGAGCACACAAAAAAAAGAGAAACACAAAACAACCTCTGAAACACACCTAATCCTTTTCGAGGAATACGACAGTGCCGGCAGCAAAACAAAAAGATAATCGCTATTCGTAACTGTACCGATATTGACAGTCACCAGTTATCATATGGGATCTGTGCCTTTGCACTAGTCGGCGCTCATTTCGTCATTTGGCAGATGGCGACAGGTTGCAACTATCGCCGCTACAGGCGGTTAGTCACCACAGACCCCTCGACACTGAAACAATAAATATATTTATGTGAGCAACATATTTAAAAAAAATACCAACATGCTCTACGCATACCCCGTTTAAACATTATTGCTTTTAAAAATACGTTGCACAGCTTATCAACCAAGCTTTAGTTTCCCATTTGTGGAGGCCATATTGAATCCACTTCATCAAATGCAGTCAGTAATGAGAACATAATCGGTTCATTTTAACCACAAACAATTGACTTACGCCAACCCTGATAATGATGTACAAAGACAAATTGAAATATATTTTTAGTATCAATGTACAAGGAACTTCATACGATATTTCTTAACCTTTGCGACTAGCATAATTCGTAATAATGGGAAAGATTTGTTAGGACGTCTAGATGATATTAATCGGAAATGGTGAATTCGGAACAGCACCGAATGAAAAAGAATAACCGAGTGGCGAACTCTCTTTTATAATAATAGTAATAATATAATAGCTAGTTAATAGTTATAATAGTTTATAATAATAATAAATAATATTAAAATATTATTTTAAAAGCGAGTTCGCCACTCGGTTCGTCTTCTTCATTCGGTGCTGTCCCGAATTCACCATTTCCGATAATTCGTAATGACAAAAAGAATGAAAATGACACCATAGATCGTGAAAGTGTAAACTGGAAAAATGGTGCATGCTACCATTTCTGTGCAGGTAGTCGAACGAATTTTAAATTTCTATTTACCAAACGTAACTTACCCGATGGTCCAGGTCGACAAATGGCTAACTGTAATGCTCCGACATGCGCCAGTCTATAAGGGTGGACTGTTTATAATATGTATATGAGAACTTGTGCAAAGACTTGATTGTCGCGATGCTTAATTGGAAAAGTGACAAAAGTAAAACACCTACACGCACATATTGTAAAAGTGGGTGCACGGTCACACATCCAGCAAACTTATTACATGTTATCTAACTATAGAGGGTTCAAAATTCCAAGGCTACACATCCTTCCATGATTAAAGTTTCCCATTGATCGGATCACGTACTCGCATTTGCCGTGCTTAAAACCGGATTTTTTAGTTTTAACATCTCGTTCCGATAATTCCTATACAAGAGTTGTCGTTATCACTAAAACATATGGCACTGAGGTTTAGCACTGGATAGCGCCTATTTCATCATTCATGATGATGATTGCAGACTGAAATTGTCATGCCCGAATAAAATTGTCCGCCAAATTCCAATTCACCGCTAAGAGCTATCGAAACGATTAATGGGATCGGGCCACGAACGCTTTAAAAGGTTAACAGGTCAACGATTGAACGACGGCAGTGCCGCCTTTATGATTTAATCCCTCCTGAATATTTAAAGCAAATTGACACTAAATGTTAAGACGAGTTAGGTATGTTTTAGTTGAGTTACGTTTGGTTAAGATTCATTGCGTATCTGTAGCAGGAAGTAAATCCGCGTTCGGCACAGACATTTTTTTTTAAATATCGCTAACCGTTATATGGAACCCGACGAGAAAAGTAATGGAGGGGTAAAGACTGGCGTGAAATTACCAGATTAGTGTCACCTAACGTCCGAATCAACAGATTTCGAATTTGCCCGGCGGTCAATAAAAGTTTATTTTTATTTCAAGCTATCCGAAATGAGCTGAAATACTAGTAGACCTGAAAGCTCATCGAAACGCTGACATTTCGAAACCTTATCAGGTATATTGTACATGTAATTATTACTTGCCTAATATATTGATACTGCAGTGTGCAACTTAATATGTATGCAAAATTGACTGCTATGGAGTTCCTAATTTTTCGACTTTTCATAGCAACAAAAAAAAAGGTTGGCGCACGTTACGTTGATTTTTTAAGAACGCCATTTTAAAGAACATCACAACCCGGGATCAAATCGCGCTATCGACCGAACGCCAACAACGCACACGAGCATATATGCACATAATCAATCGAATTTTAGAAAACTATTTCACAAAGGCGATTGTGACTGACACATTTATGCTGACGGACGCGCGATTACGAAACAGAAACCGGTGCGACTTATACCCTGTAGCCAAATGTCGGGCGTTGAAGGTGAAATGAAAGTACTATTAATTTGACATGCCCATGTGCACTAAGGTGAGCAGCGCGAGTGGTTGTTTATTATTGTAATGTTTGTTAAGGAGTCTTACCAGCTTTGCTAGCCTTAAAAACTCCCCAGGGGGGGGGGGGCAATCTGGTAATTTTGCCTAGCCTACGTTGCACAGGTAGGTATCGTGAACCTGATAGAGTACATTACTTCCATTTCGAAATAAAGCGCACGTACAAATTTCTTTCGCCCAAAATATTCCGTAGGTCCTTGGAGCTAACTATATTCCAAACGGCATCTGGGTTAAATTAGACCTTTTGTTATAACATCATGTCTAAGTTATTCACTCAGTTTCTGGGTAAGCATGAGAACCGAACAAATACAGAGTTCCGAGTAACCGAATTAACAGGTTTTTTTATATTATTTCCTAATGAATATTAATAATGGAGGGCAGTGTATTAGAAACAGACCACCTCTCTAGATGGCGCTCGAGCAAACACCTGAGCGAAGCCCCCTACATGAAAGATTACTACAACGAATCGGTTTTTCCACACAGCCGAGTACGAATGGCTCGGTCTTCAGGTAGATGAACATTAAGTATATACAGTGAAGGATCAATAGGAGACTGTATAACACCAAATGGCAGCGTACAGCCAATAACACCTAAATGACATACTTGGGGTGAGTGAGACAGGAGGGGGTGGGGGAAGTCCGCTCATGTGCTTTTTGAATGGCGCATAATTATGCACGCCAGATAGATGTATACTCGCAGTTGTTTAGTCGACTGCCCAGGTGTCACTGTGGACTTAACGAGCATTGTATAAAACCGAGACCAGGTGTGTCACACGGCAATGAGGCGAACACGACTCGCCATATAACATTACTAAAATACATGCCTATCTCCAATTTGCCACCACAACAGAATTCCACTAATCGGGTCGCGTATAATTATTGCCAGAAGCGAGCGAGTTCAATCGACTATTCACAGACGTCAACAAAAAAAAACCAACAAAAAAAAATGCCACGCACACAATTTCAATAAAAAATAATTATTGCATAAGTGAACGAGCATGAGAACAGAGCCGTGTAAAACCAACGACGAGCTGGCGAGGTTTCATAAATAAAATATTGTTATAATTATTGCAAACGAGAAAAAATGCTCGATTGAATCAGGCCGATGAACGCGATGATACTTCACACACAGAAAGCTTCTTTAAAAACTGTTTGCTGATCCACGTTGAAAAGGTTTCACCTATCATGAAGATAAAATCTCATAATTCCTTTCGAAAAATTGTTTTTCTTTTTCTGCTTTTCTAATTTCATTAAATTAATTCAAAACTCACACCATGTACATGTAAAACTTGATATCGCCAATAAGGTATGTTGAAAATGTAACCCATCTCACATAAGCGTGATGTCATCACTCTTTAACTTTTACATTACATGAATGCACGTATTTCACAACTGTGAGCGCCATCTGTGTATTGGTCAGTCTGGCACATCCATGGCAAGTGCAACTCAAAATGTCAACATAAGTCATGCCAATATTTTGAATAACATGTAATAAATATATATATACATTCGGCTAGAGTATACAACTTGAATCCTCAATACCTTTAATATTGGCGATTAACGTTTCCTGGTACGTTATTTACTTGAGAACAATATCCAGTTCCGCTTCAGCGTATCCCCTTACAGGTGCGGGGCACGCGCGGCTATACACTGGACAAAAACCTATCCACGCAATTTCCTACCAATTTAATACCTTCTCGTACATAGACAGTAAAATTTTAATAAAATTCCAATACCTTCGGTCTTGACACGAGAAAGGGGAAAGAGAGAGAGTTCTAGAAAGAGCGAACCTATCGTCCAGAGACCTTTTTTAATTTCCCATCACTGTAGTCTCTACTACAGGCGTTTTTGTAACCCTCTTGGGTACTTAGGCACTATGCGAGGGGCACATTTTCACCAGTACCCCGGGATCGAACCGGACCCGCCGAACCACAGTCAATCGCAATACCGACTCGGCTACGACAAGTCGCACATGTTTGAACAGTATTGATACTGTACAATTTATGACGAACTCCCGCGCCCACACAGAAATGTAAATCTGGCAAAACAATACACTACCAGGGTAGACTTATGCGGGCTTTATATTGTGTGAACGCTGACAAATGCGCTGAATGAGAGATGATAGACTCGCAATTATTTATCTAAATTAATTATAAGGACGATGTCTTAAGGACAAATAAAGCTGGATAGATACAGCAGCCAACGGATTACACTGCTGTATTCTCAACATCTTAACTCAACATCCGACTCGGCGTGCTTCGGCACTATCTTATTTAAATTAATTATAATTACAACTGTACTGAGCAAGATGGTGGCGGTCGAGGAAAACAAACAAAAATTACAATATGTTGAATTATTTGAATCCAAATTAGGATTACAATTTGAGTTTATGTTCCGTTGTCAATGACAATTTTTGCCAAGATGCAATTCAACAGAACCAACACTGATGAATAGCTAGCATAATGAATCGACAGTTACAGGGGAAAACCCCTATGTAAAATTGCTATTTAGCGAGAGCCAGATTATTCCCAGACTGACCAGTCTGACTGGCTTTATACACGTCACAATCGCGGACATTTGTTGAGATTTTTGCAAACACACACAGATCTATGGTTTCAGGCATCTAATGCTATTGTTTTGTTTTGCATATCTGAGAGGGCGTTTGTTGCCACCTGTGAAGCAATTAAAATGTAAGAGTTCAGGGGTTTGCGAAGGATGCTATCTCTCGGGTTTCGGGAGGATGCGTACAAACTTTGAAAGCCGCGACGACGTCAACCCAATCCGCAGCATCGCACACGTACGCCAGGTGGGGAACTGGAGGGAGGGGGGAGGGGGGAGAGAGGTTGACGATTGTCATCTCTCGCCTTTGCTTGTCACGAATCGAGGAGTTTTGGCGAGGAGCGGACACGGGCTGCTGGCCGTGTACAAAGACGGCTCAGATCAGAAGAAGAAAAAAAAAGTAGACAGGTAAACGCGAGCGAGGATATACGGTGGGGTGGGGGTGGAAGGAAGGGGGAAAGGAAAACGCGAGACGAAGAAGGAAGGAAAAGGGGGTGAATGGGGGGAGGGTGAATCAAGATGGGGTGGGGGTGATTCGTGCGTGGGAAGGGACACAAAGGAGTGCGATAAAATGAAATGACTTGCTTTGAATTTCACACTGGGCGACCGGCGCACTGTATGCTTGGCTGCCGGTTTTTACTTGGGGGTGTGCGGTACAGTGTACAGAGAGTGAAGCAGCAAACACGTTTTTGGGGAAGAGTGAAAACCCCCCCAAAAACTGTTGGCTGGAAAGCCGTCGCTTTTCCAAATCCAACCATCCATCCGTTCACTGTAACACTTAACTACCGTGAACTACAGCGTATTGCCAGAGTTCGGATAGCCTGAACCTCGGACTACCCCCGATGGTTCCTTTTTCGATCGACACCCTTTAACTGTCAAAGGCAAGAAAGTTCATATTTATTTCATTTTTTTTAACACTGCTCAAGGTCGACTACAGTATTTACCACATCCTGTCAATCTTTCAATAGTGTCAAAAAATTAAAATTCTAAGCATCCAGCATTAAAGAAGTTATTCAAGAGCATCACTGGCAGTCCCCAGCTAACATGTACGTAGTATATAAGCAGTAAATAAAATTCAGCATGCCACAAAATAAATAAAAATTTAGCACATTCAAATGAAATCTAAGCAGGGTACCGATCGACAATTAGTTTACCCAAATAATCTTTCTTTTAAATTATTAAATAATTTTTCCTATGATTTTGTTCTGATCTGACACTGAGGACCACCCCAATTCAAAGAGATAATCAAACCTTTTATTCAGACTCTTCATATTCTGAGCGTTGCGTAATTAAAATACGTCCTCGTACTATGCATCGTACTAAACGGTACACACCTCGCCGTAAAGGAAAAAGAACAGACTCATGTGTCTTATGATTCTCGGAGTGTCTAAGGGGTGCTACACAAAGCATGCATACCACAGTCCGCTTGGGTGCACACTGCAGTTATTTCATCTTTGAAAGAAAAAGAAATGAAAAAAAACGTTTGGCCTTCCTCAAATATGGTGAACGATTGGAAATACACGGCTCGCACAAATATCGTGCAAGCCTACATGGGTAGACCCAAGATGTGCCACAAAAAATGTGCCCGATCTGCTCACCAGCCAAACGTACAGAGAGTATTCACGCCGTGCCCAACTGTTTTGCTCAAGAGCCATCTGGCGAGCGTCTCTGTAAATATTTCTTCTTCAGTGACTTTGTCTTACCTATGAACAAACACATTCCATCAATTTACCCGAAGGTTGCGACAGGTGATATACTCGCACATGTTTAAGGGGAGAGACTCAACCAACCGCGTCACCTGGCGCTCCTAGCAATCGGGATAATATCGACAGAAAGGAAATCTCGCCCTGACAAGAGCCAAAGAGATAGAATACATGTAGATCAGTGGGCTCATGAAGAATGTAATTTTTCAAAACACAACACAAACTGACATTGAAATTGTGTTCATCTCTTAAACGTTAATATTTAAACTTGGCATACACTTGTGAAGGTTATCAAACAAAATGTACCTGAAATATGGTCAAATCCTGCCCACTCTACAATAACACTTGGCATACAGTATACTGTTCACACAGAACCAAGGTTAATTTGATAAAATGGGGTGCACGATATATGCGAGTACATGTTGTCGAAAGCGCTGTAATACGAGCAAAATATTAATTAGACAGGCGAACAATGGGCGATAACAATGACGTACACCAGGGTTTGGCTACAGTTAGGATAAGAAATAAAATGAAGTCAATCACTTCATTTTGCTCACTCGCACGTAGATCTTTATCTGACTGGTATTCCATCGATTACAAATTTCCCAGAATTTCCCCATTAATTGATGCACAGGATAAAACAAGCCAAAAACGGAAAAAATTCTTAAATGGTCAAACCAAAATTTCAATAGGATATGGTTGTGACAGCAGGGCGCCATTTTCTTATCCCTTTGCCTTTGAAAACTGCCAGAAGTTAAATCTTTTTCATAAAAAAAACAATATTCCTGTTTCATCTTGTACTAATCAAACCATAAAACCATAACCATCAAACATCATTTGAATTATTTTTTCAGCATTTCCATTTTTTTAAAGTTTAGAAAACTTTGGAATTAGAGGCCTTTGTCCTCGATCGCCTCTACAAGATTGGAAATATTTCAAAAGTGCAAATTCTATCAGAAGAGCTAAATCTGCATGCGATCTATTAAAAAAAAAAACGCAACAAAAGTAAGAAGCAAAAGTAACGCACCGAAGAACAATCAACCCTGCTTGAGATGGGTTATTCAAATTGATTGCATAATTCCCACAGAGCCACACGAGCCATACGTACGAGTCATCATAATTCTCACATTTAGAAAAAAACAGCCGCAAAGGTTCACTAATTAAGAAGAACAATTCGACAATTTTGTTCGTTCCCTTGGAAATGGGAACTCATCGCCAAAAGTAGGCTAGAACAGTTGCTCTGAAGCAGCATGATCGCAGAGGAGAACGGTATCCAATTCAGAATTAATACCAGATTGTCCCTTTATGTAGGCTACCGGTACAGGTATAGATCGCTTTTATTAATTCAAAACTTACGTGTATACGCTGTACATGTATGTCAAATACCTGCAGGCACAGATATACTGTATACACGTACATGGTTATTAATTTTTAATGGAGTTCTAGTATTTACCTCCGTAGCACCCATTCAGGGTACCCTGTGCAGCGCATGTACTATAACAATAATAGAAAACATTTGCGATATATAAATACGATGTTTGTTATTTATATTCGGTTCATTTTATTAAGTTTCAGTTACACGCAGCATATTCTGAACTTGAAATTCACAGATACAACAACATCCAACTCAATCAATTTAATAAAATGCAAAAGGTGAGTGGATAGACTATTTTGGAAATAAATAAATTTTTTAATATTTTATTTAATTTTGTATTGCGCACAGAGATCTTGACTGCAAAATATTTGAATCAATCGCAAAACTTCATTAAAAAGGAGAAGATTATTTAATATAATTATTTTATTGGTGTTTAATAAAAATATCTGCTGCTTTAGAATTATCATTTATTCACCGGTATTCGCCGATACGTCTTGCAATTCAAAACCTCGCGATCTAGCCACCTACAAACCAAAAATCAGCCTCCATCTGTCAATCTACGTGTACTTTATTTGGTAACCAACTCTTCGGGCTTCTCTCTAACTTGTCATACGGGTCTGCAATAACCTAAGGCTTATGTGGTGGCCTAAATAAATACGGGATATAAATTGTGCACTTGGTAATGGTGAGGAAAGAATTCACACTCGGTAGAGTCTCCACACCGCATTTTTCAATTGGATAATTATCACGCGTTTAAGTGTATGGCACAATTCCGGCCTGTTGACGATAATAGCGCCACCACCACCATATCTTTATGGCACATGACTCCCCCCCATCAGCTCACGACTGATGCTTACATGTACTCTGAATGTGACTATGTGGAAGACTATTGGCTGTTCGCATTAGAACTCGTGGTGCGATACCACACCGTACCAGACATTAGGTTTTTTCAAATTCAAATTGTTGCAATAGTCCGAACAACAAAGAAATTAAAAACCCCATTTCTCGGTTACCAGAGCCAGTTGGAATGGGGCTATAATACAGAAAACAAAATACAATTTTAATCCTTTCTACAATTGCCGCCGCCCGTGGGGCTTTACACGAGCCGGTGTGCCAATTTGTGATTAAATCTCGCGTAGGGCGCACACTTGGCACACGATATTCGAAAATATCAGTCAATTACCGATTTTTTTATATCGATATTTCATATTTTGACTGTTATCTCACCTGAGATAAACCATGAAGGGGGAAAACCCAAAGTCTTTCTAATCAAATCAAATCGATTTATATGCCATATTGTAAATATTGCAATAGTACTATTGCGTTACAAAAAAAAACGAAAACGAAAATACTAAAATTTCCCCAACCATTGGGCTAAGGTATCAAGAGATGACGAATAAAACATTGACATAACATAAAAACTAAATTAAATGCCTAGCGGTCGAAAGCACGAGTTTCTGTTTCTCTGTACTTGACGGATTAAAGTGTCGCCCTATCGGACAATATTTCGACTAACTTCATTTCCTCGGAGATAATTTGTTATATTTATTTAGTTAACATCCGTCTCGGCATGCTCTCAGCATCTTAAACTAAAATAAAAGCCCAAAATTGACTCCTTGACTTTGACCAACATCACGTGGGATCGTAGAAATACCGAAAGCAGAGATTTTCAAAAAAATTAAAACGAAAGAAGTTAAAAAAATAGTCACTCCAAATGCGACAAGAGGAGAGCAACGTCATCTAGAGATAATACGAGCTGCGCATGGAGGAGGCGGAGGCGGTAAGGCGGTCATAAAAAAATCTCACCTGCGAAAAAGTATATTGCTCTATAATGCCAGGCCACTAAGGCTCGCAGCAAACAATGGCAGCGCTGTCACCTTCCGACTTGATTGTCGATTGTTTCTGCATTCATTGTAAACCTTAAGATAGATCATCGTTAGCCTTATCCAGAAAGAAACCATATGCAAGTGAGCCTTTCTGTCAAATGGCGTACCACGTTATCTGGTCCCCCGATTGCGCCGAGCGCATGGCGGCGGTTGCTGTGACAACCGAAACACGTCGAGTTGTGTACAGTACATGTCAAGTGTTTGTGTTGTTTGGTCGTATTGTAACAGCTATACACAGTGGCTCGGTCCGCGCGCAAATACCCGACGGGGCAATGTCTCATCTACATGTACAGTACATGTATATTGACACACTGAATATGCATATAAGCCTACGGCTATCTGCGGTTGTGACGAGTAATTGAATCAAATGAGGAAGCTTCACATTGTTGGAGTCTCACATTGTATTGTCTGGGACATGAATTCCTTTGAAATCTTAGTTTTTTTCTAAAGGAATCCCCAACCCGTCGGGCTTAATGGGCTTAGGTTTTGCAAGAATAATAAATACAAATGTAAACTTCAACAGACGTAATAATAATCGAATTAAATGTTCTGTATATAAATGCATGACCATGTATGTGAATATTTTTTTTTTGTAAGTGTCAATTTGTAAGTGTATTTTTTTTTGTATGTGATTGATTTGATTCTTTTACACTTTTTATTTTATGATTGTCATAAAGATTAAGTGCGCCAGCGCAATTGCATTAAATATTCGTAATTAAGTCATTAAAATATTGAATGCATAGCTACCTCGCGACTACCAGCACAAACGAATAATTAGTTTGTTTTGAAATGTATCAACAGAACAATTTAATAGACATAGACAATTTAAAGTAAAACATACAGCTGACATTAAAATAAAACAACCAGACTCGGAACCGAGACGTAAGTGTGACACATTTGATTCTTTTAACCAGAAATGCAGGTTCCGGTATTATTTTTATAAAGGACTTTTAAAATATTAATTTCAGAAAAGGGCTTTACAAGCAGCACACTTTATTGAGTTTTGTCTTAATTTAATTTCAGGCCAATGATATTTTTTACTCAAGATCCTAAAAGCAATAACAATTTTTTAGATGGTGTTTAAAACAATTTCGTGCTTTGTACACAAATATACAGTATATAAATTTGGCCAGGAAAAGCTTTAAAAAATGCAATGACATAAGTTTTAAAAAGTCGTTCCAGAGTCTAATCTAGTACAATAGAATAAATTCTAGTTGTATGCCTGCCAACGTTTTCTCTACAAACACATCAAAATTGATAGCACTTGCTTTTATAGCCAACTTATTAAATTTTTTCGATATTCTGATATGGGGACATTAATTACATGAACTTAATGTCACAGTGATGCAACATGTGCAGTTCATGTATGTTCATGACCACAAAAGGAAGGGAGAAAAATATTGATCAAACTTGTTCAGTACATGGACACGTAATCAATTGTTCGAACCAAATTTATCTGTCTACAATTAAATATATATACTCTAAAACAAATTCCTCTAGTGGTAATCAAAGAAAATATGTTTAATCGTTCATGTAATCACAAAGTATACAAATTATCCCCAAATAAATCTTATATTTTGTGTGTCATAGTGTATTATGCGACAGTGCATTTAACTAAGCGCTGCTTGTCCAGACCTAGACTTTCCCGTTAGTTTCAAAATAGTATGTAAACAACACACGTACGTATGCACATGGAATTAAAATTACAAAATGCGGCATTGTGTGCATACGAAATGAATATAATAAAATGAGGCCGTTTCATGTTGAACCACTTGTTAATTGTTATCGAATTTAATGTTCCACTATATAAACCATACATACCACCGATTCCAATCCCTTGTCCAGATTCCCTGCTTCGAGGGCGACCAGTCCAACATCGCAGCTTCCATTTTTGAAGACGATATCGCTGTCGTTCGTACTCTCCGGCAGTCGACATCCGGCCAGCCGGATGTCAGGGTAGCCGTCCGCGGCCGGATTTGTTCCGTTGGCCGGATCATCGTGGGCCGCGTCGACTGGCGACAGTGGACGCAGGTCGGCCTTCACGACGTTGGTGTTGGTGGTCGTGCTGGCCGAGTGATTAGTGTCAGAGACCGCTCCGTCCTTGTTGGTCATCGTTCGCTGGTCGGGGGTTAGCATACACAATGTGGTCTCTCGTCTCGAAACAGGAAGAAGGCTAACTGGTACCTACAGGATTGACCCGAGTCGGCGACGATTCAACTGTGCACCGCGTATCCACGTCCGACGTGATGCGCGATTGTCCCGTTGGATCCTAAACAGTTGGGAGTTGGAACTCTCAGATCGTTCCAGCGTTCCGACGGTTCCATATTCCGATATCCCTGATCCCCGAGTAGGATCTCGCTAAACTAACGGTGGAACCAATTGGAACCGAGTTTGCTGTCGTTGTGGTAATGTAGGCTACGGTAGCCCAGCGTCGGGAGGAAGCTACCTCCTGAACCACTGATCAAAACGTTCAAACTGGTACAATAGCAGAAACAATCGCTCGTTTTCGTAGAAACGATCCAACTCTGAAACTTACTGGTAGATCCCTAGGTATTATCCAAGAGAAACACGAACGTAAAATAATCCACGACAACCCCAACTTTAATCCACGGCAGTACTTTGACAACTAAAAAAATTAACGCGTCGACACTGGACGGATGGACGGCGGCCAACTTGTTGTGTTCTGCTGCTTGACTATAGAGAAGTTTACACGTGGCATGAAAATCCAGTTTGCATGAGCGTACGTTTATCTTTTCACGGTATAACTTCATCACACATAATAACTTTGTTCAGACGAATATAGACTCACCTAATTTTATCCAGATCATATTTACCTGTCTTAACGAGACTTCTCAAAACAACAGGCAGCGCCACCTACAGCATATCAAGCGAAACTTCTCACAAAGTTCAAATCAAAACCGTACTATTTATTTATTGTAACGATGCTGTTGTCACAAACGAAGTGCAGGTTGCGCCAGGAACGTTGGCCAAAATTTAAGTGGCGCTGCGTGAAGCATTTGAAGGAAGCGGCGCTGAATGTGGATCCCTTCGGAGGACACAATTGGTCAAGTCACAAGATGGCCTCCTTCAGCCCCACGGCTTTTGAAGCCCGCGCCACTTCTGCAGCGTCTTCTTTCACCGTCTTCTGGCGCCCCCTACTGGTCGTTTGTAGCATATTTCAAAGTCGCAAAATCGGTAATTTACTATCGAATAGTACGAAGGTAGTCGATAGTACAACTGATAGTTTTATTCACGACCCTCATGACTGTCGCCATGTTTTAGAGATTCCCTCGCTCAGCCCTAAAGTTCGCGTTTTCGTGTTTTTATTAATGCATGTTGGAGCTTATTCACTTGATCAGCCTCAAAACCTCAATTCGCCTCGCTATATTTTCTGAAGACGCCAGAAGCCGTTCTCCATCCGCAAGAGACAGAACGTGGGTGCTCGTGATTTCGATTTTAGCGATCGCTAACCCTAACCATTGTTTCTCCGCAGCGAGGAATTTTGGTACGGCTTCTAAGCCAAAAAGGTGGTCCACGGAATGGTCTTTAACTGCTCGCTAAAGCCCTCAGTGATTATCGGTAGCAGCGATCGATCGATGGTGTGATCGATACTTAAGTTTCATTTATTTTTTAGACTGCTGTCTTCTGCTTCACAAATTCGCGCGGGAGATTAGAAGACTCTCATATATTGAGGTAAGCAATTTTTATTACAATTACAAATTTACAATATGTACCCAGAAGCAGTCGCGGATGGGGCCCATGGCGGGATTATTACAATGAAACAAAAAATGAGTTTCAAGATTGTGTGCAGTCTGTGAAATAAATAGAAAATGAGTCCGTGAACCACATGCACCAGCCCAATGTAACTTGTGTGCATAAACGCCAAAAAACAAAAATTCGTATTGGTTACGTGCTCTCCATTTTCACTATTATGAGTAAAAGTGGATAAAATTACTATTCTCACTCATATCTGGGGAGAAGTATTAGATTTGTAACATCAATTGTGTCTAGATCCTGCCTATCGAAAACTTGGTGTGGTTACATGAGCATAATTTTTCATTTCTTGTGTACATCATTAAAATATAATTTGCCTAAATACTGTGATTTTTTTAAAAACCAGAATGGCGAAAAGGTTGAAACAAAATTCGCGGTCAGCCAAGTTGACTTCTGACCAGATGGATATTCTCCTTAACTTTCTGGAGGCACACCCTCAACTGACCACCACCTCTGCTTACGGGGAGACAAGACAATCGCGCATGGCCCTGTGGGACGAAATAGCCAAAGACCTTAACCAAATTAAAGGCCCAAAAAAACGTAGTAATGAGTGGAAAGACTGTTGGGTTAATTTGAAGTCGACTACAAAAACTCTACTGAGCAAGAAACTCTTGGAGTTTAAGACCAAAGGAGGAAGGGAAGCCTACCTAAATACGCTGTCAGATGCCCAGAGACGAATTGCTGCCCTGATCAAAATGGGCTCAACCCTTGACGTTGACTGTTTAAGACTGACTCCATCAGAGGGAGAATCAACTCCATCATGCAGTTCTGTAAGACTTATTTTTAATATTAAAATGTTGTTTCAGTGCTGCGCTGACCTCAATATGCGGTGTACGAAATCCCATTTTAGTTTATATTTACTGTGATTGATTAATGTGCTTTATTAATATACATTTATAGTTGCCAGACCCTGTTCCCATTGACCATGATTACGAATCACAGAAAGGAGATAAGAATGACACGCACTCAGATATTGACGCCAATTCATCCAATGGTGATTCATCTAAAGAAATAACTTCCACACCGGTCCCAACATCCAATAGGGTAAAACAAACTTCAATTTTTTAAATTTCAATGTTTAATAATGTCATTCCTAATTTCTAACTGAAGGATACAATTTCTGATCTATTTTAGACCCAAAGATCTATCTTAAAAAGACAGTGTACGCAATCTGTCTCGGCTAAGAGAATCATGAATGAAGTCAGTGATGGAGATAGTTATGGGAAAATAGATAACGAGGCAATGACAATGTTCTTTTCTAAATTTGACATTAAATTTTCCATGTATGGTAAATGTCATTTGCAAATAATTGATAAACATTGATTTAATTATTCAGGTGCTTGATAGGCTGAATAGTACCCTGGACTCATTGGTGACTGCAGTCGTGAAGCAAAATGCGGCAAGTATTACCAAATTAAAATGTTTAGACATTTGAACCTGACAAAACAAATTGCCCTTACTTGTTAACATCAAAAATAGATTGATATAACTCAACCAATTATCTGAAATACTGACAAATTGTTTAAACAAATTACTGCATATAAATAGTTCATTGCTCCACCAGTTCATTTTTATGGACGTTAGCGGTGTCCAGTCATAAGATTCCAAATTTATTTTATAACAAATATGCCACGTTTAAAACATTTCTACAAAAGGAACAGATAACTAATAATTTAAAAGGTTATATACAGTATATACCAATCTCATTACATCACGCATTAATGATTTTACAGATGATTGGTAGTTTAAAAAACGTCATTGAAGCTGGAATGGCTTCCAATAACATAGTAATGAAAGGAATTCAAAAATCATTGGAGGGCAACACCCAAAGCAATCTTTTATTGGCAGCTGCACTTCAGCAAAATTATTAAAATTGGTAAGTGCAATTTGATTTACATATAAATTTTCTTTTTGTTAAAGTATTCCTTTCACAAGTTCGACATTACACAAAATTGCTGTCTTATGTGTTTCAGCAGTTGGATGCTGTAGTGCTTGAAAATCTGCTTGCCTTCTCAGACAGACAATACGTTGCTTGCCACCAGAGCATGTTGTGTTTCGACTTCAGCATCTTAAGCGACCATTGCTTCCCTTAATGGATATTATGCTGCTTCAAGTATGGTGACAGCAGCTTCATCTTCAGTTATCATATGTTTTGTTCGGTTCCGTATCATCTGCACATGCAACATACATTGTGACCCAATATACACTTTATTACATTTTGCGAAATGAAAATTGGCACGGATCTACATACTGTCTTTAAACCCTCTGAGTTGAATTGTCATGACATCAAAGTCGTTGGAATCAAGCGATTTTTAAGAGTTTCTGGAGAAACATAGTATTGAGCGATTTTGACAATCTACTTCGTAAGAATGACGAAAATAATTTGTTACAGTTACAGAAGTGCGGATCAATAACGTTTCCCATACCTCATTCTAAGCATTCAAGATTTGACGTTTTGGTCTAGCATAGTACTGGACAGATTCATTTTCGTCATTCTTACGAATTAGATTGTCTAAATCACTCCTCGACCATACTTTTTCCAGACACTCTAAAAAAAAAAACGACTGGCATAGTGATGTGTTACTTTCCTTATAAACGATATCAGGGTTCGGTTGGCTTTGCTAAACGCCATTTTGGAACGTCCAAATTTAATATACGTCATAATGCAGCGCCTCTTACGCTCAGGGACTGATAACGTCAGTGCTAATTTTCAAGAGAATCTCTCAACATTTCACAAACGTTCAATAAAATATTATTTTGGGCAACACACTGGACATGACCACTGGCTTTTCACGAAGGTAGATGGTTGAAAATTCATATTAAGAGACCAGTGTCCATTTTGTTTTACGTAATGACAAGCATGTGAGTTATATGATCAAATTCAAATATTATATTTGTTTAAAGAAATAAGTATCCATGTAACCATTCGAATCTAAGAATTTACATCATAAATCATTATTAGAGTTGTCTAAACGAAGCCATTAAAGAGAAGCAGGTGAAGATAGACTGTAAATTTCACGATGATCCTCATGTTTTTACTATCAATTAAACAAGTTTATAAACAAATGTTAATTCAAAGCAATTCAGTTTTATTGTTTGTTTTCCATTTTTATACATCATACACAATCATTTGACAGATTGGAAAGTTTCTGAAGCAATTTTTTGTCTTGCGAAACTGTGATAAATGAACCGTAGCAGCGAGTACTTTATGGACACGCGCATTTCACAAACTTTAAGATGTAACGTCAGATTTTTATTTTTTAATACACCGTAGTCGCTGCACTACATGATTTTCTGTACCCCTCGTGGTGCTTGGGCACATAATGTGTAATAATAAAATGGAATATCCAAGCATGCACATGGAGCAAAAAAGGTGCTGGATTTAAAACAAGACGCTATACATTTGTAACTATTGAGAAATATTTACTTTAGTGAGGACATTCCAGCGCGCATGATTTCATCGACTAATAGCAAGTTGCTGGCAATGATAGTGCTGCAAATAGAAAACAAGAATTAATATTTATTTTTCTCAAAAATACTCAATTTTGCGATAAACTGTTTGCAAATGTGGTCGCGTTTTCAAAGTCATTTGCCCAATGATTTGTCTTGCATGTCATTTTAAAGACATAATAAACGTACCACGAATTCAAGATCTGCTGCTTCACTTTGTAGTTGTCGAAAATTCCTGCATCCACGGGCGAGAGTGGCTCACCTATATGCGATGGAAACAGAAAATTGAATCGAATACTTGTTAGAAACCTCGTTCGAAAAATCAGGAAGCACACCCTGAATACAATCCCTGCAGTCGTTGTAAAACTGACAAAGCTGAAAGTTTTAATTAATTCAGCTATTGATAATTTTCAGCTATTGATTTTGATTAATAACTCTGAGGAAGGTGGAGGGAACATGCGATGTGCGTACCAGTGTTCACGTCCAGACCGACAGGCAGCTTGGTGGCCAGATACTCCTGCTGCAACTTGACGAAGGTCTCCTGCGGATCGAAGCCGGCGTTTTGGGCCAACACCTTGGGGATGATGAGGAGCGCATCGGCGAAGGCCTGCACGCCCAGCTGGGCACGACCCTTGACCGTGTGCTTGAACTCTGCCAGCGCCAGGTGGGCGGCGATTTCGAAGGCACCAGCTCCAGGCATCACAGCTCCTAACAAGGGAAGGGAAAATAATAAAGTTGCACATTTACCAACCTGAAGACAATATAATTTTAATTCTATTTGATTTTTTTTTAAATTGTACACGTAGAAGGTATTATTTTACAACTATTTTGAGAAATTATGAAATAATGTTTCGGAATTTACAAACATTTATACATTCAGATTTTTTAAAATAACTTTTTAACAAAGAAAAATCGGCAATTATATTCTCCCAAAACACACCCAGACGGGCAATTCTTCAGGTTTTAAGAGGCCATCTCAATCAACATTTTCTCAAAACTATTTTGAACACTGTAAGCCACGCTCATGAGCTTTGTTTTCAATTTCATTTCTAAATTCTCGCACGCTATTCTTGAGAACCTCAGAAAGATAGTTTCAATCTATTTGACAAGCAGTATGTTAACACACTGACCGTCATTAATGGCATTGGTGACGGCCCGTAGTCCGTCTCGCACGGCATCCTTGATCTGAGTGAGCGTGTGTTTGTTGGGTCCCTTGATTAGGATGGTGACCGAGTGGGGCTCACGACACTCCTCCACGAAAGTGAATTTGTCTTCGCCCAGCACGTGCTCGTACACCAGGCCAGCATAACCCAAACTCTCCTCGTCCAGATCTTCCAGGGAATTGACAGCACTGCCGCCACATGCTAACACCAGACTGATAAACAAAAATAAAACGATTTAATTCTTTCTGCAAAATGTTGTCGGACTACAAGTCATCTCCACAAATCAATTTAGATGAAATTTAAAATTAGTGGAAATTCTAAAAATCAAGCAAAAAGGTTTACCGTTCCATGTTTCGACGTTTTGCCCGTCGCAACGCCACAATACCTTCCTTTGCCAGCACATCCAGTGACAAGGGGTCGATTCCCTGTTACAAAAAGGAAACACTCCAGTTATAGTCTAGCAGACGAAATAAATTTCAGCAGCTTGGGCCAGTTTCACAGCTCCAAGAGCTTTGGTGCCACACGTAGAAATAGAAACTACTCTTGCTTCTCTCACCTTCTGGTTGATGAGCACGAATCCCTTATCATTTCCATCGCACAACTTGCGCTTTAGCTCGACCACTTTCTGCACCCGGTTGTCGATGAACTGACGCTCGGCGGACACCAGCTTGTCTCGCTCCTCTGCACTCTTGTAAAAGAAGCCAGAGTTGACCTCGCTGAGAAAGATCACACACACTAATTTAATGCATTCTGAAGAATTAAACATAAGTTTTTTTTAAATTTCCCATCACTGTAGTCTCTGCACTACAGGCGTTTCTGTACCCCTCTTGGTGTTTAGGCACTATGCGAAAGGCACATGTTATGTTCCAGGCAAACATAAAAACAATAACATTTTTTAATGATAAATCAGGATCCTAAAAATAATGTTGATCCAGAATGCGTGAACCATACCTCTTCTCATACTCCATGCTGACATTGCAGGTGAGTATGTAGGCGTCGCGAACGCTCTTCTTCATGTCTGGATGTCGAGCACCATGATCCAGGACCAGGCCACGCACCAGCTGGGTGTCCATGTCCGTCTTGTGCTGCATCTCCATGATCTCCACCATGTGCAAATCGATGGCCTTGCCCTCCTGACGGATGCCCAGCACTGCGTCCACGCATATCTATCAAAAACGGTGGCAAAATTATTGAAGGAGCGAAAAATACAGTGTGAAATTGCTGCTTACTTTCTATCGACTATGTAAATTTAATTTATTTTCGCTATTAACTTTCGTTTCACGTGATTTTTAAAAAAATTGAAGGTAGGTAAATTTGCAACACGATTGTAATGGGGCCAACACGATGCTTCTGCACTACACAGTATTTGGGCGGCACATAAGAATATCGTCAACAGTACCGGGACCGGAAGTCAGTTCTCCAACCAACTGACCTACGACCAGACGATAGAATAAAATTTCTTTTGCAACATCAGTCGATGGATGGACTTTTTGTTTGCCCTTTAAATACTTGTTTTAATAAATGAAGACAAAAATAAATAAAAGTGGATATCGTATGTCCAGCAACTGACCTCTGTGAGCAAATCGGCCAGGTCGGCGTGCAACTTAGTGCGCAGAGAGGTGCGCGCGACGCAGATAAGCGTGTCCCGGTCCATGGGCCGCACAATTTTCATGGACTCCATCACTTCCAACGCTCGATCCTTGGCTTGCTCGTAGCCGGACGTGAGGATGCGCGGGTGCAGGCCTTCTGAGATGTAGAGGTCGGCCTGCTTCATCAGCTCACCGATAGTAAGCACAGTGGAGGTGGTGCCATCGCCGGTGATGTTGTCTTGCGCCGTGCAAGCACGGGCAATCAGCGACGCCGTCGGGTGCTGGATTTGCTGTATCGTCGAGATGGAAATTTAAACAATTATTTTTTAATGTTTTGCAGAAAGCTGATATTGCGCAACTGGCAATGAAAAGGCCTTCTAAATTAAAATCCATTAAGTTTGTTAGTATAATTGCAGCATAACGTAATTCATGAATAATTCATACGAAATCTTACCATTTCCTGCAGTAGGACATTGCCATCCTTCGTGATTTTAATGTCACCGGAACCAGAAACTAACCTAAGACACAAAATATATTATCAATCATTTCCCTCGACTAAGTGTAGCTTAATGTAATTTGAGCGGACAAGTTGGTCTTAAAACCCTTCACTTCAAAACTTTACAATTATTCTGTACGATAAATTATTTCGCTTTAATTTTGTGCGCCTAAAGTTTCTTACAATTTGTTAAAATATTATTTAAACCTTGTGATTTACATCCACTATGTGTATTAATACTGCGTTTGAAGAGTGAGTTTTTCTTAGAAATTAAAAAGAGGGTCCGAAATTCTTCGCGTCACTGATTTCTGGTCTATTTGCTTTTGTATTCCGATACTCTACTAAGTTGTGGCGTTGAAAAAAATATCCCCCGTCATATGTAGCACCAAGAGGGGTACAGAAACGCCTGTAGTGCAGACTACAGTGACGGGAAATTTTAAAAAAACCTAAACCACCCCTGAATAGGACCATGAAATATGTTTTGGAGAGTCACACGCCCCCCAAGGGGTCAATCTGGCAATTGTGTCTAGCCTAGGCCACAGAGCCAGGTAAATGTCTTGAGAACAGGCACGGATCCCATAGCTTTACTTCTATGGAGAGTTCCGAAGAGACGTACTTAGGATTCTCTCGCTCGAAAAACTCCAGAGGTCTCGGTTAGGAGCACGGGTGTAGTACACGCTAACCCTAGCCATGTTTCACGCACGTGTTTGCGGTTCCAAACTCACATTTTCATGGTTCCTTTGGGTCCCAAATTGGTCCGTAGAACATCTTGGATGCCACGGGCGGCGCTAATATTGACGGCCAGAGCTTGCGCCGCTCTCGCCACCTCCGCTTTTGGATTGAGACTCACGATCGCCGACATGTTTTTGTAAAGTTTTTGCCGAACAAACAATGAAATGAATCACTCCCAAAACGGGGACGCGTCACGCACGGGAGATGTCAACTACGGGTAACGCCAGATACGGGAGACCTGGAACGTCATATACAAGAGGCGACACCTATGAGAACGTCACTGTCAGGAGGCGACAAAGACGAAAGCGTCACAGACTTGAGACGCCACACTACTATCGCGCATCCTTAGTTCCGCTGTCTGTTCAGTTGTTAACCGTGAGGCGTGAGTTCGTTACACTGCGTTGATTTGGCATGGCAGGTTAAATACAAGTTTAA